>AGDA01080739.1:0-13420 GCA_000281935.1 Mengenilla moldrzyki | reverse complement strand
GCAAACTTCATTTTTATATACATGTAAAACAAATATTTATTTTTCATTTATACTGTAATATTGGATTCATTCAAGAATTCGGATTTGAATCAAACCAATGTAGAAAAACTACATGTTTTGGTCAGAATAATTGACTATCATTTAACACGTTCCCTGCCAGACAGTTTTTTTAAAACTTTCCGTTTAGGACGCGTGGGCGTATACGTCTCACGTTTAAATGAAGGTATCAGCAATAGTATTAAGATGCCCATAATTGATTAAATAATGAATTTTTAAAAAAATACTTCATTATGCAATAACTATACCAAACAGCTTGAACGGAAAGTTTAGCGTGGGGCGTATACGACTTACGCGGCAGGGAACGTGTTAAAAGAAGGGTACATTTACATATTTTTGTATACATAAACGTGACGTATATTCACATTGAATAAAGTCTACAATTCTGCAGAGCGCTAAATAAAGATTCATATAAAAAGATTCGAACAGAAATAAAGTTCATGACTTAAATTATAAAAAATTAAAGTTAGCACTTTTGAAAACAAGTGTATACAATGTAAAGAATTTTATACATTAGTCTTTTTTGGATATAAAGAATTAAAAAAGTTTAAAAACAATATGTTGTTTGCTGTTGAGCATTTTATTTTTTAATTAAATAAAATATCATACGGTAATTTATAGAGTAATTTAGCTTTTATCGTGGAATAATTTACCAAACCGTTGATTTTTACTAAAACAATATCAGCATCTTTAAATAATTTAGTCTTAAAAGAGCCTTTTCTAATCGATTATTAATCATTGTTTTGTAAATCATGAAGCTCAGTATGATAATATCAATCTTTTTATTTTTACTTTTTTGTATGCAGAAGGCCATTTTATTTTCGTTTGAAACTAAAAAGTCATAGAAGGTAAATTTCAAATCAACATCCATGTTAGTCTCACTCATTTCTTTAACTTCTTTGCAACAATTCGTCCAGAAAATGGCCAAAAGCTTCTGGAAATCGTTAGATGATTCTTTGTAAAAAAAAGGTGGTAACAATTTAGGAAATACATATATAACGTCGAAAGCTAATAAGTATTTTGCTACTATTTCAAGACATTTTGGAACGGCCCAAAACAAGGGAGTTTGATTTTTATTGTTTACTGAATTATATTTAGCTTTTTTATCAAACAAAATAATTACAGCTATTAAATTATTTTCAATAATAGCATAATGCAAAGATGTAAGACCTGAAAAATCTTTCATATTTACTTTGGCACCTTTATCTAACAATTGCTTTGTTATAGATGATAACTTTAATCTAACACCTAAATGTAAAAGAGTACAACCTTTATTATTATTGATATTCAAACTGGTACAATTTTCTAATAAGAGTTTAACAATTACCTCATTTTCAACACGCACCGCTTTATGCAATGCAATCTCACCTTCTTTATATAATTGATATTTGTTATTTTAGCTAAAAATGTGCTTAACAAATCAATATCGTTTTCTATTACTATGATAAGTAACAAAAGTCCTTCTTGTTCTACCAATAAATTAAATATTTCCATATGATTAGTCAACAGTGCTAACTTGAACAAAGTTAATTTTCTGTTAAGTAATACACTGAACTTATAATATAAGTTGTAAACCGCAGACATAACAAAAAATGTCAGGATCGTTTACACACCTTCGAGACATGTTTCGTACAAAAAAAAGTGTTTACACTTTTAAACACTTGTCTAATACCACAGGATGTTTTAAAGTTTAAGCGTAAGCAATACTCGAACAAAATCAATTAACAAACGTTATTTTCAAATAGTAGACATAGTTATACTATATGTAACGTTGATGGGACTTCAGCAAGGCTACACGAAGCATTGTTGTTTTCGATATTTATGGGATAGTCGAGTCGCGAACGGCATTATAAAAACTATCCGTGGCCGAAAAGAATTGATACCATATCAGGAAAAGAAAATGTATTTAGGGAAAAATTAGTGGAAGCAACGGCAATAATACTTCCGCCACTCCACATTAAACTGGGAGTCGTAAAAAATTATATCAAAAAAATTGTGGAACCAAACCAAAAAGCAAAGGAATATTTATCTGAAAAATTTCCAAAAGTTTCTGTTAGCTTAACTCTCAACTTGGTTTAACTTCAAACACGTATCGCACGTCACTTAGACCAGCACATCAACTTTTTAATTATTAAAACAAAAGAACCCTTTTCGTTTCTTTTCCGACCTCTTTATTAACAACAACGTTGCCAAAAACCTTTTTTATTTTTACCCACCACCAATTTTACAAAATAAAGAAAATAAAATATAACAATAAGTAATAATCAAATTTATCTTTCAGTTTCAATTGCAAAAATCAAGGAAGGGATTTTCATCGGACCACAAATACGAAAATTGTTTGAGGACAACCATTTTGATAAAGTTTTGGAAGTTGATGAGTTACGTTCGTGAACTTATATGAGGGACTTGTGTCACAATTTTTTAGGTAAAAAATATTTAGCTTTTTTCATTTAAATAACACACTTTTCAGGAAATCATAGAGCGGCTAATTACAAGGAAATTGTTGCTAATTTATTGTGCTCATTTTCAAAAATGAATATCAACATGTCGTTGAAAATACATTTCCTTGAAAGTCACTTAGACTTTTTCGAGGAAAATTTAGGACTCGTAAGTGATGAGCACGGCGAACGTTTTCATCAGGAGTTGGGAACTATAGAAAAACGATACCAAAGTGCAAAATTCAATATCAACATATTAGCCAACTACATGTGGCTGAAGAAAAAAGACAAGGAATTAGACAGACTTAAACTAAAAAGGAAACATTGTAGTTAAAATTGTGAGTGAATAATTTGAAATGTTTATTGTTTAAAATCACTTTTTGAGTACATGAATGTTATTAAATACATTTTAATGATTTTGCCCCAACATCTCTTATAAATTTTTTTCATTCCTGCATTGGAATTTTAAAATTTCATAGTATATTTTCAATTTTAAAAAGTTTTTACAGGCGCTAAAAAAACCATCACAAGATATCAAAGAAAACTATTACAACATTAAGTTCAAGCTCAAGAAATTAAAAAAAGAGAGATATCATTTCAAGAAATTTTTGTTTCAAAAGTTTAACATATAAGTTTATTTTTAATTAAATTTCAAAATTTAAATTTGAAAAAAATTCATTCTCCACCCCGTCCCAACAACCCCCTTCCACCTCTCTGAAGTTCCTTGTCCTATACCTCAATGTCTTAGCTAGAAAAGTTGCTATCAAAAGCCATTATGGAGACAAATTTTAAAAATTTTCGAAGAAAACTTTCATAACTTACAATGAAAGCATTGTAAAAATAGAACCTTAAGAAGGGCAGGAAAAATGTTATGAAAAAGAATATAATTTATTGGTTGAAAAATAATATATAAAAATATTTCATAAAATAAAACGAAAGAAAATTAATAAATAGATAATGAATATTTAAAGTAACAAAATCCCGTTTCAACCTGTACCTGAAAAGGTAATCTTAAACTTTGAAAATTTTTACTTAAAAAGTGGTACGTAGGAAAAAGGTTTTGACTATACAGGTCTAAGCCTAAGCTCAAATATTTTTAAGAAAAAAATATTTTTTCGTCAAAAGGGTTCTATTTTTTAAGGAAACTCGATTTAAGTTTTTCAATTTCCGAAAAAAACCGCTTTTTTTACCGTTTTTTTACACGTATTGCTTTATATCTCTTGAATTCTTTAAGATAAATTATTGAAATTTTGTGTGCATATTAACTACCCTTTTCTGATTCAAGTGACACTAATTTAAATATAACATAATGCCTACTTGTTGATATAAAATTTTTTAAACTTGAAAAAAGTTTTTTACCGCCTCCTCAAAAATACGAGTACAGATCGTAAAATAATTTCCGTTTTTGTTTATAACTAGTGAGGTACTATAATAATACTCACATTTGGTTTTTGGAAAAAAATAAAAATCAAAATTTGTTGGCTAGTGTGATCAATGGGAGACTCGACTGTAGACAGCAGTGCCTGTGACACCGGCCTTTACCGAGCAGTTTCACATTATCGCGATCCACAGTATCGCAACTGCTTAGAACTCTTCAGACTTCGTTTCAGTTAGAAATCAGGAGTCGATCTCGCCTTATAAAGAAAAATGCACGCGCTTATATACGCATAAACTCACAAGTATGCAGGGTGAAACTCACCCCTTATTTTCACGATGAGAAACGAAATTACGCGTTGTTCGCTTCTCGTCGTTTCGGTTCGTTTATTTTTTTACATGAGCAGGTGTTGCAAAGTCTAATTCGTTTCTACTTTATATGCTATACTTGTTTATTAAGAGGAGTATCATTTGACTACTATCTTATCAATTTGGAAGCAATATTTCGAAATATATTAAAAAGTTTATTGCAAATTTCATGTTTAATATATGCAGTAAAACTAAAGATTGTTCTTTTTTTATTTAAATATTAAAAAGTTTAGAGGAATAGAAAGACCTCAAAGCTGTAAGAAGGCCGTTAAATAAAGTCAATGTCAGTTCTTATTCTATATAATGCATCACGTGCTCGTTTGCAGCTGTTTAGAGTTGTTTGCTATACACTTAAGCTGTCTTCAAAAACTCATCCTAATCCCGATTAATTATGATTCATTAAGATTGAGTTTTCGAACAGCCAATTTTTGTATATGTAAACCTTAAATGTTGATCATACAGATCGCACAAATCTTGACAAATCTTCATCGATCTTCATGCAACTCGAAAAAAGTAGGGTGTGTCGTGATGGAAAAAAACACGGTTTTTTAGCTTCATGATGTATCGTGGATACATCGTGGATGTAACGTGATTCCTTTTCGAACATGGTGGATTATTTTTCGAAGACGGCTTTAATATTTCGGGCTTTAGGGTCCGGTTGAAAAAGTGGCTGTGACTAGACTAGAACCCAGGTACTCCGCGCTAGGGTCCAAGACAACCATTAGGCTAATCAAACCTTGCTAATGTTACGTATGTAAAACTTACTTTAGACAACATTTAATAGTGCTGATTGTGAAAAAATTCATACTTCATAATGATGCGAACTTGCAATTGTCCTTTCGAAGTAGGAAATTATTTTCATGTAAAATATTTACTGTCTTTAAGTTTACAAAAGAAAAAAGTAGTGTCCATTTTTTCATTCAAGAATTATGGCCTTAATTAAAGCTTTTATGTAATAATTGGTCAAATATTTTGCAATTCCCAAACTATTATTACAGGGAATCAAACCTTCCATTTTCATTAAAATAATTTTAGCACATTTCAGATGAGTCAAACGTAAGGCACCTTTTTCGAATTGTCTTTTAATCATTTTTTTGTAAATAACAAAGTTTGAGCTGGTAATAATCATCCCTTCATTTGTAATTTTTTGTATGAAGAAAGCTATTTTATTTTCATTCGCTAATAAGAAGTCATGAATAGTGAATTTTAAGTTAGAGGCCATATTAGTTTTGTTCATCGTTTCAACCTCATCGCGACACGCAGACCAGTAAATGAACAAATTTTCCTCAAGACTGTCACTTGGCTCTTCTAAAAAATGAGGTAGCTTTGTTCTGGGATATGTGTGCATAACATCGAAAGCAATTAAGTACTTTGCTATCATTCCAAAACGTTTAATTACGGCACAGAAGAAAACGATTACTGTACAGCGGTCTATTAAACTAAAGTTGGCTTTGTTATCTAAGAGAATTATTACAGACGTTAAACTGTTTATGAGAACAGCTTCATATAATGGTGTAAAGCCCCAGTAATCTTTCACATTAACATTACAGCCTTTTTCCAATAAAAGCTTCATTATAGTTGTCGATTTTAATCGTACCGCTAAATGTAGAGGTGTACAGTTGATATTATCTCCAATATTCAAGTCAGCCTCATTTTCTAATAAAAGTTTAACAAGTGTCTCATTATTTGTTTTAACTGCTATGTGTAAAACAGTTCGACCATTTGTATCTTTAAAGTTAATATTAACTACCTTAGATAAAAAACTAGTTAGCTTACTAATATCGTAATCTACAACTGCTAAATGTAATAAATGTCCTTCCTTTTCCAGTAATATGTTATATATTTCCATATGATTAGTCATTAATGCTAATTTGAATAAAGTTAAATTTCGCTTATCTGATAAAATGAATTCGTGGTGTAAATCATAGTTGACACTTTTCCACTGCTTGAACGTTTTGCAACATTTCCTTTTTAATTTCTTTTTGATTGCCTCAATGACGTTATACTGATTTAAAGATTGTTTGTCTACTAAACAATTGAAAATTTTCCTCCATTCGTTAACATCCATGCCGTTGTTGTAACTGAGCATTAAAAAAGAAAGTTATCCCCTACGTTGAGTGTATCAGTTTGTTGTTATCTTGTGTTCTCTAAACTCAAAACTTTAAAATAAAATGCGCATATTGCAATTTCAATTTTTAATATTTGCGTAAATCAATACTGATTTTTTACTTCGTGTTTTAAAATGTATGGGAACAGTATAAATATTTATTCAAGATTTCTAAATATTCAGTTTTACATTATAGTTACTAAAACTCCATGAACTAAATCAAGAAATAACTAAAGACAAATATTTAAGAAAATATAAAGAAAATTTTTAAAGATAATATATGTTAATTAGTTTTTCTAATTAAGTTTGTTTATATTTAGAAACGTTCAATGATTGAGAATCACGGAAAACCTCTGTTAATATTAATTAATTCTTTTTCAAAATTAATTTAATTTTTATTGAAATTTGTAACCGGAAGAACAGAAACCGATAAAGCAGGCTTTTTCAAAATTAACCGGACTTTCTAGCAAATAAAAGCATTCCGCTTTGTAAATGAAAAACATTGATGTAAAAAACATTATCTTAACACTCTTTTAACGTTTTTTTAAAGAAGGGAAAAAGTTGCAAAGAAAATGCTATTGATGAATCTTAAGAAAATGTGTAATAAATATTGGCATCAATGAAGAAACCGTTATTGTGATTATTATTTATCTTTTGTATTTTTTGTCTGTGTACATATTTCTTTTGTATTCTGTATAAGATTAATAAATATGTTGTCCGACCACGTTTTCTAATAATAATCAAAAGCTACAATTTCTTATCTGATTTGGAGTTTAATGCTCCCGAAAGCTGCCAAACGTTCGAACGTTCGAAACGTTCGAAACGTTCGAAACGTTCGAACCCTATCAGCAGTCGAACATTTTCTTTATGTGAAGAAAACGTTTATGAAAAACATTCATTACCGTTTGGCAATATCACTAGAATTAATTTTGGAATTCATTTATAAATGAGAAACTCTCTTATATTTGAGCTCACATTGCGTTCATAAAAGTAATAGAGAGCATTAATTTCATCTTTACTAATTTTTGTGTTGCTGTGTTATTTTGCTGAGATCCAAACAATTGTAGCTAAATAAAATCGCATATAACTGTTGAACGGAAGAAAAATTAACTTTCTGACTTATTGGTAAGTTTTCCAATTTTAAGTTTAATTAGAAATCCGTAGAAAAAAATCTACCACGTAGTTATCTTGAAAACATTGTTTCATCTATACTTATGTTTAATATTAAACTTTGATATTATCAAAAATTTTTATACGCATGTATGTTAGCTAATTAGTGCTAGTACTAATATAACAAGAGTATATTGAATGTAAATTAATAGATTCGGATGCATTATGTCAGATGAAAACAACGTCAAACTGGTTAAAAGTAAACTTGAAATGATTGAAAACAATTGATACTAATTGGTAGAAGAAATTACATAAAACATAAGAATACACTTGATGTTTGCTTCCAGAACATTCTTTTACAGGTGTTAAAGCACGAATTTTGGATATAAGAAAAATTTTAAACCCTGAATTCTGAATTAATTTGTGACGCTTTGTTTCGAGATTGCAATGGCGATAAAGCCAAAAAATTCGCAGATTATAAAGTTCAGTTTCTTTCAGTGTTAAATAAAAATTAAAGAATCAAATGTATTAATATGCTAGGGTAGAACACTATTTTAATATCAAGAGGATGTAAATGCTAAAATTATGTTTTCGTAAAACATTCTCTTAATGTTTTGGCGCATACGTCTTCTTGACAGAAAATTTTCTATTAAATGAATGTGAAAAAAGCGATAATGAATGTTTTTCAAAAACGTTTTCTTCGCGTAAAGAAAATATTTGGCTGCAAGAAAGAGGAAGGGGGGGTTAAAAAATTAATGCAAAAGAACTTGTCATTTGTTAATTAAGTCAAATATTTGTCAATTTGACAACGAAAAATTCACATTTTTATTCTATAAGTTCTTTTTTTGTTGATTTGATGTAAATGTATTAATGTCCGTACTTTATATTTTAAAGTTTTGTCAAACTGGTACTGTTGTGTACACAGAGAAAAAAGGCGCTGCTATCAAGAGCGAACTATTTTTTTTTTAATAACAGTGTAGAAAATCGTTGATGTGCGGAAACGTTTAGTTTAAAATTTTGTATTTTTCTTTTATAATGTTGGTGAAATTGTATAATAAGATATAAAGTTGTTGTGATTGTTGTAATAGAGTCAGAGATGAAGCGAGATCTGTGGAAAAGGAGTCGGGTATGCCCAAGATGGCGAATGACCACTTGTATTTATAAATTGATTATTGTAATTGTTAGTTATTTTGTATAATAAATGATTTTGCGGTATTAATTGTGGCTACTAGCTATTATGATACTACTTTTACCTTCTGCCGTCTTCTGCTTGCGCGTGTTTTCTCCAAGGGAGCAAAGGAAGCTATCATACCGTTCTGGTACCATGACCAATTCTTTTCCTTGTCTATGGCCCGTCGAAGAATCCCTAGTGACTAGTCCTTCCTTGGGATCCAATATTCCAGCCGGCGAATCATCAGCGGCCGACTGGGTTGTAGTTTACGGAAGGTTACCTTTTTCCAAATACTTTAGTTTTCTAGCAAGCGGCACAATATTATCATTTGAAGCGCCGCAAAACAGTATAGATCCCAAATATCGAGACTGTGGAGGACATTACGTTGTGTTTATAATATATATATATATATATCCGATTTCATCTAGTATTTGTTTTGTCAGCAGTATAATGATTATAGGTTCTTTTTCTTCAAGGGTGCAACGTTTACTTACTAAAATCAATCATGCAGCCCCCACACCACGCCTATCAGTAAACCATTCGAATTTCCTCGGTTCGAAGACCCGGTCCACAGACCAGATGTACCTTTTTATAGAGGGGTATACCTCAAAAGTCCGTCATGTTGAGCTAGACTTAATTACGATTTTTGTAGGAGGGGTATACCTCTGGTTGTCCGCCGTGTTGGACTAGATAGTTTAGTAATCGATCAAGTATCATTCAAGATGGCCACCTAATACGCCATGTGTAGCGGACTACCGATCAATTCCTCCTTAATGCTGTTGGGTTCTGAATATTCGTATGGAATAACGTCATGGTACCAACACTAATAATTAATATTTTTTGTACGCAGAATCAAAATACAGCACTTACCTTTATTTATTCTGTATTTATAGTTACTTACGCAAGACTGCCAATCCGGGTACGCAGTTATATATACAGGATGTCTATATTTATTCTACAACCAGTAAATACTTAAGGCTCTCATTACTAGATAGACTCTTCAAACCTTTTGGTTCAAAGTGCCTAGGTTGACTTTTCAAACCTTACGGTCCAAAGTGCTAGAAGAAATTAAGATTGTCGACTCTTCAAACCTTTCGGTCCAAAGTGCCGGGTAGACTCTTAAAACCTTACGATCCAAAGTGCCTTTTGGGTCCCTTTGATGTTTTCGCGATAAAAACATCTGAGAGTCTCTCAGTTTTAGTTCGGAGCCTTGTATTTAAACCAACATCTCTAATAGGGGAAACCCCTACTTTTTACTTAACAAATTATAACCCATATTTGTTAATGCTGGCGCACATGCATGCCTAAGAAAGGGTGCGCAGGACAAGCAGAAGCGGAAGCAAACAAGAACGCAAAAGAAAGCTATTAGCGCCAAGGGACCTCTTCTTGATGTTTCCATTAAGAAAAAATCAAAAAAAATCCTTTAAATAAGCGAGATTGCCGACTTATATAGTAATCGGGAAACTTGTGCGCATCGGGTCTTCGCATAGTAACGCCGCGCAACACCGTATCTGGCGTCATTAAAGTTACACAGATACAGTGTTTGCTCTGTAGGGTTTTTCCTCAAACCCAATTCATGGACCGAGGAGGATTCTTTGAGACCTCACACACCATCGCCGCGGTATGTTTCACCTTCCTCTTCTTTATTATTAACCTCTTCCGCTTTTTTCTTTTCTCAAGTGTGATGGTCTCCTTGTCTCATCACACTACAACAGTAATGGCTACATTATAGCGAATGGGCGCATGGATTTTGGGGCTTAAAGTGGGCATTTCTTACTCCTTTTTAACCCAGGATTAAGGTTTGACACTTTATCTCACATTCCTATGCCCCTATCACACGATAATGCCAAATTAAATACCACTTTCCTTAAGCTCTACAGAACAGACTGTACACTTCACAGATTAAACAGCAACTTTTTTGCACTCCACAGAACAATAAAATTGAACACGTTGTTGTGTGCTCTTCTTCGATCGTTGTTCTTGTTCACAGTGTTCGCTAAAAACTATGAAACACTCGCATCAGACGGCTTTCACATCCAGTAGCATGACATCAGACAGCGCGGATGATGAACCGGAGCCCAGTCGTGCTCGCGTGTTATCACCGGTAAATCATTACCTTATTTTCTCGAATAAAATTTTCACTGAATCGGTCTCATTACCCACAGATTGATGACTCTCAACCGGTTTCCTTGCTTGGATTGGGACGGATGGTTTAGAGGGACGAAGAGTCCGTTAAAAACGTGTCGAGATATGGAACTGGTTTCCGTATCTCGACTTTGTCCCAAAAGGAAATCTGGTCGAGAGCTCTGCAACCAACCAATGGTTGTAGATACTCTGCATGGAACGTGGGGTCGGTTTAGGTGCAACAAAAAACATATGCCCAGTGATGAATTCAAGGAAGCAATAGATAAAAATATATGGTTCAAGTGGTCTTTTGCCCGCCTCGACTATCAAGACATTAGTCTACTGCTTCGCCCGTTACTGGTCATACCAAGAGGCAAAGGAACAATGCACCTTCGATAACGACATTGTCTCAACGAACACCATTTCCGACTGGTACAGTTACTGTCGGGAAGTGTGTATGACTTCGTTAGACACTGGGTATGAGGGGCTCGGGAAGTTTGGCGGTCCCAGGAAAATTGTGAAAATCGACGAAGCCAAAATCAGGCGGACATTTGGTACAGGGTCGTTGGATTCTAGGAATGATTGAGCGCGGCAACCGCGATAATTACAGGCTCGAGGATTGCCCGCGAGACATTCAGAGATCCAATGACTCTGGCAGTCGTTCTGAATTAGAATTAATTCCTCTAATTCAGAAACACGTTTTACCCGGTGCCACAATCATCACCGATTTGTGGGGTGGTTACTGTAACTTATCCGAGAACGGATATGTTCAGACAATAAATTTTTGCTCCGTTTAAAAAAAAAGAAGAAAGATCAGTGACACATCGCATCAATTTTAAAAAATAAAATAATTGAGTTGATAAATAAGTTTTATTTTATTTTAAGCTTCTTTTATTTCTAAAATTCTAAGGCCTACGTATAGGACACTGATATATAATAGGTTAATCAAGAAAAATAACTTGTTTTAAAATTTTTATGTCATAATTAGACAAATATTTAGAAATTTCCAGCCAATTATCACAAAAAACTAAATTGTTAATTTTCATTAAAATAATTTCAGCGCACTTTAAATAGCTCAGACGTAAAACAGCTTTTTTGAATCGATTCTCAATCATTGTTTTATAAATGACGAAATCTAATTTGGGAATAAGTATTTCTTCACCTTTAGTCTTTTGAATGTAGAAAGCTATTTCATTTTCATTTGCTAATAAGAAGTCATGATAAGTGAATTTTAAGTTAGTGTCCATGTTATTTTTACCCATTCTTTCAACTTCTTCACAACAACTTGCCCAGAAAATAGCTAAATCTGTTTGAAAATCGTCAATGTGTTCAGAGTAAGGAAAGAATGGCGATATTTTAGAATTTGTGTGCATAACTTCAAACGCTATTAAGTACTTTGCTACATTTTCGTAACATTTACGAACGGCCCAAAACAAAGGAGTATGATTACTACTGTCTACGGCGTTAAACTTGGCTTTGTTGTCCAATAGAATACGCACAGCCGTAAAATTATTTGTAATAGCAGCATAATGCAAGGGTGTAAAACCCCAAATATCTTTTAAATTTACTGTGGCACCATTTTCTAATAAGCACATTATTAGCCGCGGTGACTTTACTTCAACAGCTATGTGTAAAGGAGTACAACCCTTTTTATTTCTGATGTTCAAATTTGCGCCATTTGCTAATAATAGCTTAACAACTGTCTTATTTCTATCATATATGGCTTTATGCAAAACAGTGTTGCCTTTTATATCAGTATAATTAATATTTGTCACCTTGGCTATAATACTATTTAACAAACCGATGTTGTTTTCCATAACTGTAAAATGCAACAGATTTCCTTCTTTTTCTAACAATATATCAAATATTTCCATATGATTTGTTAAGAGTGCTAACTTGAATAACGTTAACTTTGTGTTATTTTGTGCACGAAATTCGTAATAAAAGTCAAAATTATTAAGTTTCCATTGTTTATATGTAGTATAATAACCTGTTTTTAATTTCATTTTAATATTCTCAATTATATTGCAGTAATTTAAATCCCTATGATCCTTTAAATAGTCAAAAATTTTACGCCATTCGTTAACAGTGGGTTCACGATTGCCTGAAATGCGTTTAAAAAAGGAAAATAACGACATTTTGGCTTTTGTTTTTTCAAAAAAATCATTCGCTTCTACTTCAAATGTTATGCGTTATGTTATAATCACAATGTGAATGTTATCTTATCTTCTTGAAAACAATATTTCGAAATATATTAAAAGACTTATTGTCTATTCCATTTTTAATACATACTAAAATGAATATTGATTTTTTTACATTTCAATATTTGAAATTTGTGCAAAGACTTACACTAAATCAATACAAGAAAATTTTATTTCAAAGGTGCTACTACATAATAGATCGTAGTTTTAAGAAAGCTTCTGAAGCTAATATACTTTTTTTTTAAATTGGGCGGTTCTTTTTTTGCTAATCGTTCACACATTTATTTATTTTCCCCTTATAATAAAAAATAAATTTGTTTAAAATTTATTTTTATTGTAAAGTTTTCGACCGCTGCCATAGCTATCATCAGAGGTGCTGGATCTCTTAGCCGCTTGGAATATTATAGGTGTTAACTTATAGCTTCATTAATGGAACACGATTTATATTTTATTTAACTAAAATCTTTTC
>AGDA01080727.1:0-14017 GCA_000281935.1 Mengenilla moldrzyki | reverse complement strand
ATTTTTGTTATGCAGTAAATTTTTGAAATGTAAAAGATGTGAAGAATACAAAACATTTCGATGAAATTAATATCGAATTTTTATATTGCATTCCGTATGCTTCGGAATATCCAAAAACTTATGTTCATAGTGTCACCAAGTGATTGTATAACCAGTAACGTGTGTTAATTCTATGCCCAAACAAGAAAACATTTTTTTTCTCTATTAATTGCTATAATTTTTGATTTCCTATGTACAATAACAGCTTACAAACAATGTTAAAAAATTATTAATAACATAACAATAACACTTAGTTGGATTGAAGATTGTCGCTAAAAATTACGACATTCTAAAGGGCAGTTTTCACAAATAAAATACCGTTAACCAACACATGAATCACATGAATTATATAATAATTCTATTCGACTACTATATTTTATTAAATAGTGAATTATTTGTTCTCAAATATGTAAAAAAAAGTCATATTTCTTACTTTAGATTTCCATATGAAATCCGTATGTTAATTTTTAATTTTTTTAAGAGCAATTCCAATAAATTTTTTAAGTGGAAAACTAAGGTATAAATTTCGAAATTAAAATTTAAGAAGTTAAATCTCGTTTAGTAATTTCATTGATCAACAAACGTAAAGAACAAATGTTCAACAAAACAATATAATAAATTTCATGTTAAAACTATATGTCCGATGGCTCTACATTGCTACCATCAGAAAACTATTGGGTGAATTCCAGTGACTACACGTTGGTGTCATACGTAAATAATTAGACAAGCTCCAATAGCTTCGTGTTGGTGCCATTACGAAACTATCGTGCAAAAACTGATGACTCCATTGTGGTATTCAGAAGTGTAAAGCAAAAATCAGTTATATGAAAGAGATACGAAAAAATTTAGACTAGGCTAGAGTGACCACATGTCCCGATTTTAGCGAACAGTCCCGTTTTTTGATGAGTCCCGCGTCCTGACTATTTTTCGAAATATCTCGCTTTTTAAAAAATATATCAGAATTTTTTATTTTAAAAGTAATGTAAAAATATATTATTCGTTATTTATTAAATACTATGATGAATATGAGAAAATAAAAATTATATTAAGAACAGATAAAACGCATGCAGAGTAAACTAAATTAGAGAATTCACCGAGCTAGATTGACTTTGTGGTATTCGATAATTGTCGCTATACCAGGAATTATACAGAATACTATTTTTAGAATAATAAAAATCTTGTTAAATCAATTTTAGGCGAATATTATTTTTTGTTCAATTATTACTACAGTAATATTTTTTTAACGAATTATATTTTTCAACACAATACAAATTTCACAAAAAAAAAAAAAATAAATTAAATGGAATTCAAAGCATTAAGGAAAAAAATAAAAAAATTATATATGAAAAAAATAAAAATATTTGCGAAGAAAGTCGAATAATATGGTTTCAGAGAAATTGCTTAAATGTGTCGAATGGTCTAATGCAGTGACTCCCAACCTGGAGTACGCGTAGCTTTGGGAATACGCTGTAGATTGTTTACGGGCACTCAAAAAAATTTTAATAGCGGTAAAAATTAACAAAAAATTAAACAGTCTTTTTGTCATCTTGAAAATAACTTATATCACGTGTTTTGTTTGTTCAATACAATTAAAACGAAGAATTTTTTAACATTAAACTTTTGTTTATGTTAACGTAAACCGTTACACATTTAAAGTTAGAACAGGTTGAGAAACAAAAAGAAGTGAGTGAAGGGAACACGTGGCGTAAGAGAAGCGAACGAGTGTTTAAAAATATTAGTTTAGTTTTACTATTATATTTTTCGATTACGTCTTTTTTTGTGTATTTCTTGAAAATACAATAAAGCTTTTTCTTGTACCTAATAGTTTACTGATAGAAAATAATGATATGATTTCAATCTGTGCCCATAGTATGAAATATCAAAATGAGAAAAATTTTTATATGGTGAAAAGGAAAGAAAACTATACAAAAACTGTAGCTTTACAAACTATATAATTGACTTGAAAATGGGTATAGTAATTAAAAAAGGTTGGAAACCGCTGGTCTGCTGGTAAGGGGCTAGTAAGAATTCAAGATGTTTGTAGGCCAGAAACGCGTGGAAACGAATAAAACATTAACTTTTTTGCTTCGTGCACGGAGAACGCCCTAAAATTTCACAGTACAGAAGTAAGCATATAGTGCTCAAAAACAACATGGGATTTCTATACTTCTGTTTTACATCTCTCATTGATGTGCGACTTTTATGTTAGAAATAAACGAGCAGGAAGTACCTGTCATCAATGCGTAATAAAAGTTGTTCTGTGACTCGAACCCGCAGCCATAGAATAATAGTTTTTATCTGTGTATATAGCATACTCATTTTTTCGTTACTTCAATGAAAAAATGACTTACAACTTATTTTGTAAAACTTTTGTTCTGTGTGGTCGAATAAATTTACAATTTATTTTAAATTTTAAAACTTTATATTTTATTAGTATAAAACTTAAAAACATTTTTTGTATACCTTTTAAAAACGCATTTTAAAATGGTTCGCGAAACATTTCTAATTTTGAAAAATGTTTCAGACTTTCAGAGAGTTTGGCCACCCCTGCCATATATAATTTATATTATAATGAAACCGGTCGAGTGCTATACAAAAATTTATAAGCATTAGTAATATTTGAGCCTCATCTTTCGTAAGATTTGTACAATTTCTGAACGGAATTTCAAACACTTACTAAGAAATATTAAAAGTAAAATTTGAGAACTAAATTTTGACCCATAAATGACCCTACATTTACTGAAACTTAACAAATTATTTCGAGTAGTCTAAGAAATATATTATGCATTCGATACACTAAACCGCATTAGTATTCATGAAATTTCCCACATCCACACAAATAAGCCAATTACTTTTGATTGATACCGAATAACTGTGACCCTTATTCCGTCGATTTGAATAAAATCATAGTGAATTTAAGGTCATTTTCTCGTATTGTTCCAAAAAAACCCGGCTACTTTTTCCACTAAATTACCGACGGACATACATTTCAAAGTTGATTTACAGCACTTGACCGTGGAGCAGGAAGCAACATGCACTCTGTACATGGATCACATTCAGTCCATTCATAAAGTTACATGGAAATTTTCCAAAAGCAGTTGCAATTTGGAAATAAATTACGGAAAAAGAACAAAAAAATTAACTTTACCAAATGAAAATTCCAATAAAATTATACACAAAGTACCCAAAAAGGAAATACATTTATTTTTACGAGGCAGATTAACGGGGGACTTTATTAATCCGGTCCGAAAAATGTCTCAGTTCGCTTTGACCGTTTCCAGATTCACAAACTTCTGTCCAATTCGTACAAGTTTTTGCGAATTTTCTGTTGCTTTTTAACTAAGTCTTAGAGTACGTAATTACTTGGAATCTCTTCAGAATTTTAGTTAATATAATTGGTGTACCTACGATTAAGAATTAATGTAAGTATGTCGATTTTTATTATTTTTGCGGCATTCGTAATTTCAAAATGTTCTTTGTAAATTTTAAAGAAAAAATGTATAACGGTTCGAGAACGAATTAAGAATTAAGAATTAAATCGAAATTCTACTTTAAATTATTCGTTAAGAAATCTGAACGGTTGTGGTTTTTCTAAATTTTTAATTTTCACTGTTTATTTCCTACAAAAACTTAATGTTTATTCTTTATTTTTTAATTTAAAAAAATACTAAAAATTAGTGTGTCCGTTAAATCAATCCTGTAGGTCTTTCATTAAAAAAGTTTGCGTAAATTTAAGTCTTATACTTTTAAAGATTAAAGTGTAATTTTAGAAAAGCAAAACAAACTTTTAAAACCACAACCATTATGCTTTTGAACTGTGGTCGAAATTTACTATTGAAATTAGCAGGGAAAAATATGACACATTTTGCAAAATTGCAATGATATATTGCTGCTTTCTTTTTAATACTTATGCATTTTTTTTTGTAAAATAATAATGCAACGTCTTATGGGTTCTGGACTCTCACAACATGACTGTAGTGTCTAAGCAGGCTCGATAAATTTAAAAACTTTCTTAAAACGTATGAAGCTTAATGGTACTTATTTTTGCATGCACAACTATATTTCTGTAGGCTTTATTCGGAATATTGTACATATATGCATGGTCTCATTTCCATTTCGTTGTGACAGTATAATATTTCATAACTATGTAATCTTATTTAACACGTTCAATCCAAACTACTCTGTGTAATCAAAATGATAAAATACATAAACAATAAATCTGGAATACTGTATAAATTTTATGGAATATTTGTGTAATACACGTTGAAATTAGAAGCGTTGATATCGTAATGCAAATTAAATTTTACCGGATTATGCATCTAATATACCATTAATTTTTTAATTTTACACAAATAGAACTTGTAAACAATATTTTTTTCTTCAAAACTTGAAATAATCCACACATTTTTCACAATAAAATACCGAATTTTCGGATGAAAACTAAAGTTATTTATTCATTGATTTTTTTTTTATTTGTTAAATATATTGAATTTCACAGCGATTATTTAATTAAATTAGTTATGAATTAAAAAGCTTCTTTTTAAATCGAATACAGCTGTAATATTTATGGATTTCACAACTTTTTATATTATTTCCAAATACATGAAAGTTCCATCGTGTAAAAATCATGTATACATCATTTTGGCTATACGGATCGGTAGTTCACAAGCGTGGCTTTTATCTAGCGGCATAAACTACCGGTGGCCCATACGTAATTCTCTCCGTTCACTAGCGTGGAACTTCGGTAGTTTTCATATACTTCTAATTTGGTTTGAAAAACACTTTAAGTTTGAAGTATATACAGACTTTGAAAAAAATGCGCCGAGTTAAACATGTTAACTCGAATTATTCTTTTCCAAAACAGGGATATCCAACTCACGGCTCTTTTGAATACTTTTTCGGACCTAATTGAAGTTTTTCATTACCTATATTACTTTAGAAATTTCAGAAAATTGACATAACTATTCCTATATGTTAAAAAGTTTCAAATAAAATCCAAAAAAGTATATAACATTAATTTTAAAGCATTTTTTGTTTTATTGAAATTCGGAAATTAAAGCTAACAAATTTAGTTTTAATTATCTGAATTAATGGTATTTTGTGATCATAAAAAACCGTTTGTTAATAATTTTTCGTTATTCAACAATTTAATAAATGATATGAGAAATTAAATCGATTAAACAATTCAAGTGTTTGGTTTAACAATCCAGTAATGTATAGAAGGCCTAGAAACTTTACATATGTTAGTTCATGTGTAAAGTATTCGATTTTCGTACTAAATTTCATTTTTTGGTTAATGGGCTGTTTGCTGATTGGAATTGGACTTTATGCTTCCTATGACAAATGGGCTGTAACAGGAACCTTAAAAATCGACACTATCTATGATTTTATCATAAATTTATCATTAGTTTTAATGGTTGCTGGATCCTTAGTGTTTATGGTCAGTTTTGCCGGATGTATTGGAGCTCTACGAGAGAATACATGTCTTCTTACATTTTATATTTTAAGTCTTTTGTTTCTGTTCTTGATGGAACTGGGAATCGCTGTTTTGGGCTTTGTATTTCCGCATTCACTAAACTCCATACTTGTTCTCTATAGTTGTCGGCAAAAAACAAAATTTATATAAAGTAAATTAACGTTTTTGGTAAAATTGTGAATGTTTTTGACAAAAGATTCCGCCAATTTTGTTTGATTTTGTACCAATATAAGATTTAAGAAAGCTTAGAACAAATTTCTCCCACCATTTAGAAGAAATTGTATACGTTTATTATACGGTTTTAAGCATTTTTCATATAATGAACGTTGGTTTTCTTAATAAAAATTATAAAATTATAGGCTGAATTTTGACACATTTCAGATGGTTTTTTAAACTTGTATGTATAGTCATTCCAGACAATCATTTATATTTATCTGCAATTTCAGTTGCCCTTTTCTATAAGGAATAAATATTCGTCTAATAAACGAGTAAAAAAGATTAATTTCATTCATTTTTAATTATCTTAATAGACATAATAAAGAAAATATAAATGACGAATAATACAATGTATTATTTGATTTTTAAAAACTACCAGGAAACAAACAGTCTAAATCCAGGGTCAATTATATGTTAATACATTCATTTTTTATAATTATAAAAAACATAAATGTTTATAATTTCCACTGTATAAGTTTTTTTGACGCCTTCTTGACATGGTAATAGTATTCTAGTTATCTAGTTTTTCCTTAGATGTCTGGAATCTTCCAATTTTCAAAAAAAATCATTGCATCTCGTTATGCACATTAGCTTCTATCTTAGTTTCTTGGGATCTTTTTTAAAAGAATTACTTTTACATTTCAAAATGCACGTTTTTCCGAGCCATTTCTCGGATTGTTACTCTTAAATATAAATTAAATCTGAATTTTTAAAATCAATAAAAATTCGAAATAGTTTAAGAACTCTGCTCTGTCATCAAATGTACTTACTACTTACTATTGTCGATTTCTCAACGTTTAAGAAGAGTTGTTAGTACAGTATTTTTTACGGATACTTAATGTTACTTTTCTCTAATCATTAAAAATTTATTTTGCGTTATATTTTTTTCACTAATCATTAATATAATTTGATAAAATCTACGTGACAATAAATATCATAAAATATCTAAATGTTTACATAGACTATAAGGTATACTATAATTCAGTATATATAATAATGTTATGTCGAATTGTTAAGACTCGTTAATAATTGTTTAAATTTTTTATACAGAAAAGTCTTTGTATGTGTCACTATAATAAGGAATTAAATTTTTCTTAAGAGAACACAATTAAGTTATTTAAGTCTTCATTAAAAGTACTCAGGTAATAAATGATTAAAACGCATAATTTTTTTAGGATAAGAGATTGATAAATTTATTTTATATGGTTGAACAGACACGGAAAATTAATCGATACTAATTTTTCAATAGTCTAATTGCAACTGACATCTTTACGCCTATTCTTTTGTAAATATTTGGCTTTAAATTTTATTGCTAATTTGAATAAGTGCTTAGAATCTTATCGAATTTTGAACGCGTGTATTTTTTAAGAGAATGGTTTTTTAGTTTTTTTTCGCGGACAAAAATCTTTTGTACTTCAATAATT
The DNA here is from genome assembly GCA_000281935.1 of Mengenilla moldrzyki. NCBI lineage: Eukaryota > Metazoa > Arthropoda > Insecta > Strepsiptera > Mengenillidae > Mengenilla > Mengenilla moldrzyki. The sequence continues at coordinate 6,862 of AGDA01080727.1, read as the reverse complement.
ATATTATATTACAGATGTTTGCCAAAAAAAATCCAATATACCGTTCATTTTGAAGTGATCAGACATGTTTTGCAAAAGACTCCTTGCAATTTTCGTAATTTTGATATTGTGTGTCATAAAGGCATGTGAGCTCCAACTGTTCGATTCTAATCGCAATACTGATGGTAAGTCTAATTCACCAGTGTAACTAGATGGTTAATTTAATGAAATTAATTAAACTACGATAAATATAATTTCAATATTATAATTTGAAACCATGTTTAGTATACAATAACTCTACTTAAATTTTTATAAAACTACGTAAAGTACGTAGTTAATTTAATACCTCTTTATTTTCTCGAAGTCCTTTTTACTAATTCTAAAGGGGTAAAGCAAGAAAAAAATGTTCTCTTATTTATACACAGATTTAATCTGCACACTGAGAAAATAAACAAATTTTTACAATTATATTGTTATTTGTATGTCTGTAGACTATACAGGATAATGACTGGATTTTATTGGTACATCACTGTCTGTATTATTTATCGTAATATATAATTGCTACAATTCAAAGCCGGATAATTAAACTAAAGTAAATTATGTCTATAATAATAAACAAATTTTCGTTGTTTGTTTTTTATAATTTATTTTTCTCTGTGCATAACTGATGAGTGACTGTATGCACCAATAGTAATTGTAGCTTACTCGAGTTACTACTAATTAATCTATGAACCATGTGATGTCAAATTTAACCAATTGCACTAGAGTAGGGAAAAATTACCCCATTTAATTTAGACAATTTTTTCACTGAAAAAAAAATTTAAGTTTTCAGCTAATAATTTTTTTATCATTTCTTATTTAAAAAATTATTAATACACTATGAAAGTTTTTATTACATTTATGAACAACTTTATTGAATTTTATTTTTTAATAACTATTTTTATAAATTTAGTAAAAAATTTATAAAATTAATAAATTTGTTCTTGTATTGATAAAAATGTTTATTGGCTGAAAAAAAAAACTTTTATTATATATATAATTTTTTTTTCAATGTTTTAGTTACTAGTCCCTATATACCAAATAGATAATCAAAATGTTTAAAGTCTTTTAATTTTTTCAAGATGCATGAAAATGTTCTTTTCAAATTTAAAAAATCAAAGGAAAAAATCACAAAAGCTAGAACCTTCAAATTACTACCGTAATAGAAGAATATTACGGTCAGATTATAATCCTAAATTTCAAGTTATTATCTTCTGTAGTTTAAAAGTTATTAGAAAAATGTCCGAAAACCCCTTCAAAATTCAAAATTTTAACCAATAAATTTTTTTAAAAAAAAAGTAAAGTTGTTATAAAAGAAAAAAAATTCTCAAAAAATATTTAAGTTTTTAGCTATACTAAAAAATGACTTTTTTAAATATCAGCCATATTTCATTAGAGGGAATTTTTTTAATTTTTACATTTCAATTTCCGATCTCACTAGTTCGAAAAACAAAATGTTCTGCGCTGTACACCGTTGTCAGAACTCTGTTTTATGTGGGGACCTGAACCGAACCGGAACCGAAACCGAACTACAATTATTTTTCCCTACTTGGACCGAACCGAAAACCGAACCGAATCAAACCGATCACGTTTCGGTTCAGATCAGTTTTTATGCAAAAACTAAAAACCACTAAATTTGAAAACTTAATTTTTTCAAAGTTTTATCACTGTTTTTAACAGCACATTGTGAATTTTGCAAGCGCGCATTAACGCACGTTTCACATAAATCGAATTTGTTGTATCAGTACTCAGTGTTGCCAAGACAAAATCGAAAAATTACCCCACGCAAGCATGAAAATTACCTTATTTTTATGTAAATTACTCTACGCTAAACATTAAATTACCCTACGAATACCTTCGATATTTTGTGATAATTAAATAGTGAAGTCCACAATAGCAGACAAGATCTTTCGATTTTAAGATTTTTAATTCTAATAGCCAAAAAAACCAATGTATAGGTAATTTTACGTTATATGCATTTGAGTTCAAACCACATGTGTTAACTTTAATTTTATATAATTCTTTAAGTCAAGAGCTTCATTTCTGTTTCAGTGTTTTCATATTAATCATTATTCAAAAAAAAAATTAGGAATCACTGATTCAACGCAGCCAGTTGTTTCAATTAATGTTATAATTATACGGTATTATTGTTTTTATAATAGTTCTATTTATTAGCTATAAGACAAATGTATTTTTAATTTTTTTTTTTTTGAAACTGAATCTTCATTTGACGCTTTAACTCGTCAACTAAATAAGTAATTTGAAATAAATTTAAGCATTCCTTATACTGAGCTATTAAAATATGATAAAATTTTATCAGTTATTTCCTACGAATAATATGCAATATTAGATGCCTTCATGTCTTATTTTAGTTTTACAATCGCTGAGAATAATGAAGTAATAGGGTGATTTTTATTTATTGTTTTAATACCTTTTATAAATAAAAATATTTGTTCTACTTCGACATTTAAATGTAGTAAACTCAAACAAATTTCTGTCAATTTTCAAATTTCTTTAAGTGGTTTCACACCACTGTAATTTTAATTTTTTTTCTAAAGTAAAAAATCTCTACACATGTTTGACAAAAGAAAAGCATTACAAAATGTGAAATTACTCTATTTTTTCTGAAATTAGTATACTTTTTCTGAAATCACCCTACTTTTTTTGTAATTACCTTACTTTTCCTGAAATTACCCTACTTTTTCTGTAATTACCCTACTACCCTACGCAGCTTAAAATTACCCTAAAATAGAGTAATTACCTTACATCTGACAACACTGTCAGTACTTTTAAAATGTACTAAGGAAAAGGCAAAAGAAAAAAAGGTGATTGTAAAACCTGAACACTGTATGTAAAGATTTAAGTAAAAAAAAAATAATAATAATTGATTTTTTGTTGCGTATACAACAAATTAAACCTTTTTAAAATGAACTGAAACCCAATCGAAAACAAGTTTTAACCGAAACGAAACCAAACCGAACTGAAAAAAATAAAAGCGGTTCGAACCGAACCGGAAAGAAATAAAACTACTTGAACCGAACCGAAGTCATTTTTCCTTATTTGAACCGAACCGAACCGAACCGAAACCCGAATTGGAAAAAAATAAAACTTGTTTGAACCGAAATGAAATGATGGTTTCGGTTCGGTTCAGGTCCCTGGTTTTACGCATAGATGTATTAATACGTCCATAGTTTTAAGTATATATTTTTTTAAATTACACTTTTAAAATTAACGAATGGTAAAAATTAACATTTTTAGCATCATTTTTAATAAATGTTATTCATTCATATTTCTAAGCTTTCTTCGTCCAACGCTATGAAATGTTCACTTTTTACTTATGTTGAGCATTTTAAAAAATTTGTTGCTATTAACTTTCTTCTTATAATAGACTTATAAAGCACAAATACTAAAAAATTTACCGTATAAATATCACAAATTAAGCAAATTGCTACTTTCACTTTCCCTGCATATTAGATTATAGTTATTTTAATTCCTTTTAAAAAACTTATTTCAATTGTGCGAATTAGAAATCGTTTTCTGGCTATAATCAACATTTTCATTTCCTCCGCATATTAATTTTTATTTTTATTTTTTTTTGTTTCTCTGTTAGAGAATATGAACTTTGTAACATCCGTTCATCTTGAATGTCGCTTATTTTTTCTTCGCATATTTTATTTAATTTGTTTTGTTTTGTTTTGTATTTGTCTTCATTTTATTAAAAATAGGTTAAAAACAATTTTTTATTGTACGAAATAGATGTATATATGCATAAATTTATTTACGTATATAAATATGAGTAATGAAAAAACATGAATAAATTTAAGACTTAGGCGATTAAATGCAAATAAAATTCTTGTTCAAACGGTTACAAATATCCATACATTGACGAGTTTTGTAAATAAAATTTTTATTTTGCAGTTACCTTTAAATTTTACTCAGCTTTAAAAAAATTGATTTGTTTAGGCTTTACTAAATATAAGTAAAAAAAGTAGGCTTTCTGCTAAAAGACTGTGAAATAATAATAGGTGTGATCTTTCAAATCAGGCAAAAATCGGTTGTTTTGAAACTTTGAATGGTACTTAACATTTAGCCGATCGCACGTGTCATAGGTACCCGTCCAGTTTCCAACATGATTAGAAAAGACAAACTGCGCTGTTCACAGTACATTTTTCCAAAGTAACATGGACTGGAATTTGCTTTTTGAGATCAAAAACGTCCGAAAACTATTTATGTGATCAATTATACCTTACAGTTTTCATTCATTCAAAAATTTTAAAAATTCAAAAAAAAAAAACATTTTCATTCAAAAATAGATTTATTTGATCGGCTGTCAGCCACTAATTAGCTTAAAAATGGATATATTAACCTTATGGTTAGCTACGTGTAAAATATACGTTTAATTATACAAGTGAAATTGAGCAAAATATTGTAATGCTTTAAGTATAAATGATAAAAAATTTATAATTTTTTAAATAAAAAGTTAATAAAAATAATTAACATTATCAAATGTTCTGAGATATATGCTTAGACATTCAATAAACGATGTTAATAAAAATAGTGTAAGTCTTTGTTGGTTATATGTTGAACACTGTATAAATAATGTTAAAAGTTTATAAGTAATATTAAAACGAAAGTCAATTTAAAAAACATATGTAGAAATTTTCTATTCTGAAATGTATAGTTATTTATTACGGATTGAATAAACTTATATATCAATATGAATACTTTCAGGTCGTTTGTTCGGAATGAGGCGTTTAAAATTCGCAATAGCACCCATGGCTTTTAAGCTGGGCGTCATAGTTACCATGTTAATTTTCCTAACATTTTTCGTGCTAAAGGGTATCATGATCGGGATAGTTTTACTAATTCTGAAGTTGGGCGTTTTCTTTGGCCAAATATCATCTTCGAAGGGACTCACAAGGCCGAAACATGACAACGTTTACGTCCATGTTCACAATAAGCGACCGTTATGGACCGAGCCTGATGTTGAAGATTATTACCACTGATAGCAAAAGATATATGTGATTTGTCTACTGTTAATAAAATAAAATTACTTTTTAAATTAAATTTTGTAATTTTCATTGAACTTTATATAAATTTAATTATAAAGAATATGAAATTTTCTGAAATATCAAATTACAATTTTTAATATTTTTATGAACCCCGAAAAGAAATTAAATAATACTTCGTTATTAATTTCATCACACTAACAAAAAATGATATTGAATCTATTACACATTTCGGATCGAATTAGTAGCAATATTGTAGTTTAACACATTTAAATTAAATCTGAAAACAGTTTTATTATTTCTATTTTTACACAAGCCCGTACAACCAGATCGTTTTTTTAATGATCATATGATGATCACGCCGAAATGTTTTTTTGATCGTCAAAAAATTGTCAAAAGAACAAATAAAAAACAATTTTTTGTCTGGTAACAAAAAAAATTAACCTATTTGGATTTTTTTTTACTAATTTTTCACATTTTTTTAATCGCTATAGACACATTTAAATTTATTGTAAAAATACTTTATTTGAACTTTCGTCACGATTTTTAATGCTTGTGACCGACTGATAATAAAATTAAGAATAAAATATCTATTTTATATTGTATGATTAAAAAAAATTGAAAAAATTTTATAATTTATAAATTAAATATATATGATTATTGTATAATATATAAGATAATATAATTAATACAGTAAAAAAGTACACATCAATCAGAATATATGGAGTTTTTGTTGCACTCTTTTTGAGCAATCGGTATGGACTTAGCGGAAAAGAGCTCGTCTATCAATACAGCATACTTTACGGTCGCAAGTTCGAATTCCGTCGTAGCAGAAAAAAATACAGAAAAAGCACTGAGAACATGAACACAACGAATACAATAATCAGAGTTATCGGTGAAGAACGAGCAAAAAAAACAAACGTAACCACAGCTGCAGTTGCGAAAAAGTGAAAGTGTGTCAGTGTTTTTTCTATAAAAACGTCTTTTGGTCTGTCAGGATCGATCATCAAAAAAAGATCTTTTAGATCAACAATTCATCGATTTTTTGACGATCATATAATCATCAAATAATTGTCAAAAATGGGTCCTAAAAATAGTCAAATGTCGGGACACCGATGATCAAATCAGTGCTTTTTTACATTAAGAAAAACGTTTTCTCGACTAGCTCTATAGTCAAAAAAACGTCTTAAAAATGACGTTTTGATGCTTTTGGCCGTACGGGAGCTATCGCTGAATCAATAACTATTTTTTTTTGGATTTACGTTCAATTTTTTTCATCGTACATGTATCGTCCAAAAAGCTTAAAAGCTCTGCGCAAAATAACTTTTTTCCAATATTTTTTTTTAACTACAATTAACACATGATCGATTAAACGCAGTCTTTGTTTTTGTTCCAATATAAAAATGTTTCATCATGTATCAGATGGAAAATAAAATAATAAAAAACGAGAAATTTCCTTTCACAGACATAACTTTTATTATTTGTAACAATAGAAAACTTTTATAAAACGTTTTTCTCATACTTTGACTTTCTCAGGGCTATGGGGACTACTGAGCGCATCCACGGGTGACAGATAGCTGAACGTCCCATTAGGACACTCTCGAATAAACAAATAAGCGGCCGCGGACCAACCCCCTTCCTCACTCCTAGCCTAAGGTGTAAAGCGACCCGTGCCGATTGACTGATTTCTATTCGGAGTGAGTGATTAGGATAACTGAGCCTTTAAGGTACCAGGCGACTCCCTAGAGTAATAGCCTCACATCGTCATCACCAGATATCTTTCGATGCGGACCATACATTTACCTGGTGACTATCAGATTCATATGAATCTAAAT
>AGDA01080706.1:0-21394 GCA_000281935.1 Mengenilla moldrzyki | reverse complement strand
ATCTGTTTTAAAAGCATATATCTAGATAAAAGTATCAGTATCTGTACTTGTATCTAGATACAAGTATCTGTATCTAAATACATTTTAAGTATCTTTGTAAGTATTTCTATACATTTTGATGCCGTGTATCTGAATCTGTATCTAGATACAAATAAAAAGTATCTATTACAGTACTGGTAACAACATATCCAAGCTTTAATAATTTTCATCATAATAGCATAAGACCATATATTAGTTTAATTACGTATTAAAAATCATTGAAACTTAGATAAGATGTCGTCACACGTAGCATACTCACCTAACTTTGCTTAGTATTACTTTAAATTCTGATATTATACATCAAGACATTGTTTAGTCTTTTCCGGTCAAAAATAAATTCTACTATACATGAAAAATTCTGTAGCTATCTAAAAAATGGTGCAAGGTTACCAAAACAAGTATTTAGTATTTCATTGTGCATTGTGTGTAACATTGAAAACATGCATTATGACTCCTCTAACCTTTTGATATGTGCTACTACATAAATCTCTAGTTACAAAATTTACGGAGATATAATTGTACCTTTGTTTTTAAAAAAATCAGCCACCTTAATCATTAAGTATAGTGTTCTTTTGAATTCGTCGAAGCTACTACCAAACTAGCAGGAGCCAATTCATTCATCTCGAACGACAAATTGATTTAATTTTTTTATAAAAGTTTATTCTTTTTAAACAATCGAGACAACAATGAAACAATAACATAAAGACCGAAAAAGAATATACATAAAAGAAAGTGATAATAATATCAAGGGACAACGAAACCCTTAATAAGCACGCGAACACATCAACGCCGCGTATACAACATTACGTAACATGAAAATATAACTCCATATTCCTAAACATTTGAATGTCAGTGTATACCCAATTCCCTTTTTACAGAATAATACGTTATCAAAAAATTCGTAAAAAAAGAAAATTATATATGAACAATTTTAACGAATTCTTGATAGAATTCACTTAATTTATTAAACATACTATAAAATTTAATTGGGAGATTCAAGAAAAATTCATAGAATATTAAAAATCGTGTTAAAACAAAAAAATTGTGTAAACAGAGATTTTTCCTTTTCAACTTGTGTTGAATCAAATTCATGCAACAAGAGAATTAGATTTATTTTCTTAAACTTTAAAAATCTGTTCAATAGAACGGTTGAATCATGGTGAACTATAACCAACACGTCTAGCAACCTTAATTACAAAAATCAGTGAATGACTTTCCAATTGCATACACTTCTAACGACCAATCTTCGGCATTGTCCACCACCCTTACCGAAGAACGATGACAACAATCGTAAGCATCTCAGTATGCAGGGATGATACAAACGATCTACAGATATCAACAGCTGTTTGGAGATGAAGCAATAATCTCCTTGACGAAACGACTACGTCTGAACATTCGTTCAAGGCACAATTCATCTAAGGCCTTTGTCGTGAACCAAATAGGACTATCCGGAACACATGAAAATTCCGGTTGCAAGTAAAATACATCAGATCGATTTTTCACTCCTTCGGGACACTTGCTCAAGTAGAAATCGAACAACCGAACGGGACAGCGAAGCGGATCTGCTGGATTCTCCTGCAATTCATAGTACTGTTTTAACTCCGGATGTGAATCTAAAATCGACTGTGTGGGGTAATAACGTAATAGAACCCGTCTATTTGCCACAGTGCCTTGTTTGGAGTTCGGTGCCGTAGGCGAACCGCCAGATGGTCCCAGACCACTGCCAGAAACAACTCCGAGAGCTGTCGGCGAATGTTGCAGTGTATTGTAAGTTTCTGGACTAATAGCTACTCCTGATCCAGATGAGCCTCGTGTTACTACATAGCCATCATGTTTCCAGTGTTTTATTAGACGATTGAAGCTTATCCACTGATGTTTCTCTAGAGTATCCAATGCAAAGAACTTCGAATTCAGGAAGAGTAGCGTAAAGATTAAGGCTAGAGGCGAATGGGCGCCCAATTGTCGGCTTTGCCACAAGTACTCTTCTTCAACCCGAGTTACTATAAACCCATTTTCGATCCGAGTACCAATAAACTGTTTAGCTTTGGCATCAAGGGCCTCTTGAAACTTAAGAAAAAACCGATCATAAAATATGTTCTCGGTACGGCCATTATCATACAAATATTTCTGAATGGCAAGACAAAGGTAGAAGATGGTATCAGGAGAATATTCGGATCCGTTTGGCTTACGCACCTCATTGACAAATAAAAAAAGCGCCTGGCCCAATTCGTTTGTAAGCATTTGCAGCATGTCGGCTATAAAGTTGTAATCAAAACAAAAATGAAATTCGTTTAAACATTAAAACAAGGCACGGACATAAGACAAGTAATATAATAATGTTACTATTTCCTTACAGTTTAAGCATGATTGTCTCATAATGAAAATATCAATTAAATCTCTTATCAAAAAAGTTGATAAGAAAATGTAAGTAGTAAATAAATTCAAATAATTTTTTTACTTTTATTAATTTTTTTGATTTAAAGCGTTTTGGTAAACCTACCTAAAAAAAGTTAGGTAAACAAAATCTGTTGGTAACCTTACTCAAACTTATATAAAATTTTTTGGAAGCCCAAATGTTTGTTATAGGGTTAATGGTGCTTTCAAACATTTTCCACAATAAAATTGTTTACTGCTTACGCATTTTTGAATTTTAGAAAAAAATCCAGTTAACTATAATAATTTCGTTTTTAGAAGAAATAAACAAAAATAAAAACGTTTAAAACAATTTTTTTGAAATAAAAAGTTGGTAATATTCTAACTAAAACGTTTTATCATAAAAGATAAGTTTTTAAGTAGCTTTTTGTGATGAAAAGTCATCTATGACGTAAGTCGAAGCTTTATTCAAAGTATGGTTACCAAAACTCCTTTATATTATAAACCTATTATGCGACTAGAAATTTGACAAAAGTAACCAAAAACCTCGTTCGTCATAAATTGATTTGGAGGTCTTAGTTTACCAAAATCAACAATATATTTGAGTGTTATTTAATTTTCTTCTGTATTTAAGTCTATAAATTAAAACAACAATCAATAGTAAAAATAGTAACAATACAAATACCCGTTTTCATTGAGAAAACTAACAAACTTATTTCCATTCGTTTATAATTGCTAATGCATTGAAAGCAAATCTCAACTAAAAACATTTTAATTACATTCAAAACGAACATAAAGTTAAATTTTAAACTAAAATTTTCAGAAAGTTAGTACTTTAATCACAAAATTTAAAGCTTAAAATCAAAAGTTTTCGTTCAGCCAACTTTGTACTTTTGAAAAAAAAAATAGTAGCTTTAAAAATCAGAAAAAATCACATTATGCAAATTTAACAATAAAACAATGAAGTAAAATTCCGTTTAAAGCATTTAAAAATTCAGTCATTTCTATAGAAAAAGTATACTTTTTATTCATTGTACAATGAATTAAATTTAATTTTTTAATCAAATTTTAATCTCTAATAAAAATCAAGCTATTTATTTATTCATTACATACGCAAAAATTGCAAAAAAATTATATAAGAAAAATATAAAAAGTTACTAGTCAACAATTTTTAATTTTGGAAAATATCCCATCGCAGTTTTATGATTTTTGTTAAATATTGGTTTACAATCATTTAAAGTGGAAATAAGAATTTTTTTAATTCTTTAGTTTTTACGGACGAGGGAAAACCAGTTTTTAAAAGTTAAAAAATCATTTAAAAAATCTATTGGAGCCATGACTTTAAAATTATGCTAAACATTAAAAAATATATATTTGACAGTGTATTTGTCAATTTTCAAGTCAAATACTTAAGCTGATCTTAAGTTATTTTCAAATACATCTGGAAACACAAAAAATACGTTTAATTTTCTAATAAAAAACCGTAGTTTTTTGATTTTTTCAGACATATTTAAGAATAACTTAAGTAATTGACTTGAAAACTGATGAGCAAGCTGTTAAAGACATTTTTAATTTTTTTTTCAAATTGGAAAATCATGGTTTAAATAGATTTTTTAATGATTTTTTCAACATTAAAAGTCCTTTTTTTCCTTTAGCACACAGTGACTTTTTTCAAAATTTAACCAGTCTTTAAAAAAAGGTCACATATTTCATCATAAGTTTGATTTCAATTCCTGAAGCTTATATAATACCACAACAACGTCACAATCGTTAAATTACATTACACTATAAAGCTAATGTGCATTTTATTATTTTGTTTAAAGTTATAAATCAAAATTACTGTACTCTATAATTTTATTGGCTTGTACTAAGCTTTTTACACACACACATTTAATGAAAAATTGTTTGGAACTATTCTTCACATTAGTCATGAATGTATAAGATATGTACTGATAAAGCTTCGTATTTTTTCCTATAAACATCTAAGGGTTATTAATTCAGTGTGCACATGTGCAAAATTTTTAATGAACTTTTCTAACGGTAAAATTTTCATTCGTTTGTCAACTATTCTTGAATTTAGTTAAACGACTGGAGGGAAAAATTTTGACACGCGCACACTGAATTAGTAACCCTTAGATGTTTTTATAAAAAAAATACGAAGCGATATCAGTTCATATCTTATACGTCCATGACTTTAATATAATTATCTGTGAACATATATACTTAATATTACCTAATCCTCAAATATCGGTAATAAAAAAATTTAGTTTTTTTTTTCAATTTCTGTTAATGCATTAGTAATTACAAGTATAGACATAGTTTGGACTGTCATTGAAATAGAAAATTATTTTAAAACTGTTTATCTTCTTGGAAAGTGAGGGGCATGTATTTTTAGGAGAAAAATAACAATTTATAAAATAAGAAAACTATTTATTAAAAGTTAAAAAACACCTGTAAGATTTGATAAAATATATAGTAATATATTTTATAGTGAGGTCGAAAAACTGAACTTTTCAAATGATAAAATTATGAATGAATTACAAACATAATAAATAACATTATTCATCAAAGTATGTACACATGTTATCTATACACGTTTGTGAGCCAAGATTGTGGTTGACACCACAGATTACCCAGATCGGCAAAGCGTTCCCTTATTTTTCCCTTTAAAACTTGACGGCGCTAATGTATTTTTTCTGTGAATGATCGGCGTTGCCGTCAAACATATTTTTTCTTATAAATATTTTCTTTTCCTTTTGAACAAACGTTAAAAAAGTTTAAAAAAGAATTTTTTATTACGTTTATTTATTTTGTAATTGCCATCGAAGAAATGTTATATAAAAAAATGAGTATTTTTTTTTGGCAACATTGTGAAGGTTCTGTCAAAAGATACAGCCACTTTTTTTAAAATTTGTACTAACATAAAAACGAAGAAAAACTAGAAAAAAAATTCCTTTGCCAATCTGGGTAATCTGTGATGACACGCTTTTAAATGTGATAATAAATATAATGGAGTGTAAATATTTCGAAAAAGAAATCAAAATAGAATGGGTTTGAACTTTTTTCTATTAGTAAATAGCCATAATGACTCATTAAAAGTAAAACATAAGGTTATTACATTACATAAACAGTCCAAAATAAGTCCATGTTTATAATAACTCATCATAGATAAGACAAATGCTTCAAATCAAATTTATATTAATCATGAAATAAAATATGCAAATATTCCAGCTTCATTTGGAATAGGAAAACTCCTGACTGTCACAGAATACCTAACTATTATGTACTCTAAAGAATCTATAGAAAACCAAAAAATGACAGTTTTCACTAGAATCATTCATGGTAAGTTGAAAAAAAAAATTGTAAAACTTTTATATTAAATTTATAAAGCATAAGTAAATTTTAGATTTAAATACAACGTCAAGCAAAAATATGAGTTTTACAACTTTTATTAAAACTCTGTTTGAAAAATAAGCTACATTATTAATAGAATGAACATATAGAAGAAAAACTGCAATTCAAATCTCAAAGTGAAATGTTACTGTTTTTTTAAAACGTTAGCGTATTATTTTTTCATTCAAATGTCGTACCAATTTACAACTAAATCATAAAAACATTATTAAATTAAAAATACATTGCAAACACTAAAACATTTAAAATATTTATTTCCATGAATGTAAAAGACATGGATTGCTCATTGAACAGAAAGTTGTGGTGAAGCTATTTGTATCAATTAAAAAATGCGCAAGGTTTGTTTTCATTTTTTGAATTAAGCATTTGTTTTTCGTTATGCAAAACGAACATAAAGTGTGTAAAATAGTTTTTATATACGCGTATAAAATTTTAAAAAAGATGCGCTAAAAACCGTTATTAACGGATGCTTTCAATAGCCATACACATTTCGTATTTGATGCAAATAGCTTCACCGCGATTTTCTATTCGATGAACAGTCTATGTTTCATACATCCATATTTATTTCCAATAGAAGTTGATTATAAGTCCATATAAGATTTGAATGAAAGAAGAATACGTAAAAAGTCAAACAATAAAACTTTACTGTGTAATCAAAGGTAATTGTAATTATGGAAAAAAATCAACAATACAATGATATTTTTTGTACTAAAATTAGCCGTTTGCATACCACTAGGCACTTTTGCGCTCTTCGGTTTTCGTGTCGAGAAATGCCAAGGAATTTTAACGGAATAAAAAAATTGACGGCACGTTTGCTATGTGTGTGCTGATACGTAATAATGTGAGCGTAATTGCGTTGCTCGGTGTTTTTAGACATATTGTTCCAAAACACGCTGGTACGCAAACGGTTAAGGAAAAGCTAAAGTTTCGACACCATTTTATTAACAAACATTTTTAATGAATATCTTATGCATTTGTATAATCTGTAATGAGCATTAAACCAACAAACCGAATAATGTCAGAAAATAGAGATCAGATGTCACCCAAAAAATATACTAAAGTAGCCAATATCAATTTTTATCAAAAAGCTCTTGCTCAATGATACATGTTTTCATACTAACAAAAGCGTACATAATTTTTGCTCTGATTTGTTGGAGTTCAATTTATAATAGTACAGAATGAATACTACCTTTTAAACCGTAAAAACTAAAAGACTTTTTTGAAAAATGGCATAGAAATTTTACTGTGAAAACTTATATTGTCAAACGCTAACAACTATATTCTAGAACTCGAATTAAGTATTTCAGTTGTTATCTTCAACTAAGATTTTTGTAAAATAGTAACAAAAGTCTCTCACTCTAAAAAAATTTTTTTGAACTTCAACTAATTTTTATAGTTGAAATGAACATTCTAACAAATGGTTAAATATTTTTTTATGTGTACTAAACCTCCCAAAAAACGCTCCTTTCCTTTTATAGTCGATGTCTTCGTCGCGAGGATATTTTTAAATAGTCATAGAAGTCGAAAGGCATTATTAGATCATCAGGTTTGAGCTATTTCCCGAGAAACACCCAAATTACTAAAAAGCTAGTCACTGCATAGATCAGTAATTCCCAACTACTGTGCCGCTGTAATTTACAGTGCCGTGAGATTCGTAAAATGTACCGCCAAATTTTACGGATGTATATGACAGAATAACGTAGGAGACTATTGGAAAATATATTTTGCTATGTGGATGTCCATCGAGAAGAGTTTCGAAGTATATAGTGGTATAGTCTAGGTATAGAGGCGCTAAAAACATATACTCTCTCCTTTCACAAATGATTAAAGGTTTTCTTTCAATTAATCTAATTTTAGTGTACCGCCAAGTTTCTAAATTATTAAAAGTGTGCCGTATTCAAAAAAAGGTTAAGAGCACTGGCGTAGATCATACAACTTATTTTACACAAGTATTCATTTGTTTCGAAATGATCTTACAGCTAAAAGCGAAATCTGCTGATCATAAAGGGTTAACAATTCATAAAGAGAAATCATTTTCATCTCTATGAGACACTGAAGTCGAAAGCTTTAAACATAGGAAAAAATATTATTTTGGTGTCGCTTTCAACTCTTGTAGCTCAACATTCAGCGAATTAGGTTTCAAATAACACTTCTGTGTTTGTATGAAAACATGCATTATCAAACAAAGGCACATTGAAATCGTCAAGTCGATTACTATAACCCTTTCACGATTAAGGAAAATATTGTTCCCTTCTACAAAAATCGTTATCGTTTGTTTATTATTAAATCGGTATTTTTTTACTGAATGTCAAAATAGAACGTACGTCCAAGGCGGTAAATTTATTTCTGAACGAATAAAAAAAATTAAATTTTATTGTGTGAAGACCAAAACATTCGCGGATTGAACTAATATTATCTTGAAAGTGTTTCAGACTTGAGAAAATAAATACATTTTGTCATATGCTTTATATTATTTGGTAAGTATAATTATGCTTTTTATATTACAAAAAAATAAATAAAATACCGATATAATGAACTTAACTCTTCGCTTATGGTCTATAGGATAAAATATTTCTCGTGAAATTATAAAAAACCTATAAATCCTGCTATGGTTTCCTATTGATATTCTCTTACTTTAAACCCACAAGAGCAAAAAATTGTGTTGTATTGGCATTTTTAGTCCCGGAGATCTTATGGTCCTGAAAGGGTTAATATATTTTATTAGCATAGAAAATTTTTTTATCATTTTATTATCAAATATTTAAATAAGAGATTTAAACTAAGAGTATTCAACTTAAATCGGTTAGCAGGCCAAGAAAAAATTAAAAAACTGGGGTGAACTATGCGTATCAAAATAAAACAATAAATTATCCAAAATATTTTATTATCGGAAAAAATTCAAAACGTCTTATTTCCTTACCATTAGTTTGAGAATTTTGTATTTTCCTAACATTGGCGGATAATTTAGTAGATTTTTTCCAATCTATAGTTCAAATCTCTAAAGCAGAGGTTCCCAAACTTTTCCGACTTGCGGCTCCCTAAATAATCATTTTTATTTTCGCGACTCCCTTAATTCATTAGATTTTTTTCTAAATTTTTGACCTTTTTAAAAATTTGTGAACTTTCTTCTCTTAAAAGAGATTACCCATTTAATAGCGAAATATTAAAAGCTTATTATTTTCTCTGGTATAAAATATCTAATTTCAACTGTTTTAGTAACATCTATATTGAGGCTGAAAAATTACTGAATTATTTAATTAAATATTTCGTGGTTCCCCAGTGACGGTATCACGGCTTCCCAGGGAGCCGCGGCTCACACTTTGGGAATCACTGCTCTAAAGTAAAATGGAGCGTAAAGAATCTCCAAATAAGCCACAGGTTGGGCACCTCTAGTTTGAATTTTATTTACATTTTTCCTCAATGACAATAAAAGACTTTACCCACTTTTAATTCATAAATATTTTTGATTTTTTTCGAATTAACTAATTTCTGACAAAATTCATATTAATTTGTTGAGGAACAAAGGAAACAGTATTTTTTTACAACAAAAAAATTATAAAATAGGAACTTTTATCAAAACGATGAACAAATCGATGTTCAAAGGGCGATTTTTTCCTCAACTCCATCCACTGGTTCCAAGCGGCTACGCCTAGTGTGACGTTAAGTTTCACACGTCCTGCCCCCTCGTCAAAATCGTCGACGCAGATGCCGTTCCGTGTCGTACTTTGTCGTCCCACTGTTACATTAGACACAATAACACTAGATCCGGATCCTTCTTGAAGTTGACATGGAGGAGCCCGGTTACCGTATAGGACTCCATTCCGAATCCCAGTACCGGCTCCGCCCCCACTACCATCCACAGCCAAAAAATGCTGATGAGTTTCGGCCAAGGAACTAATCAAAAAATTTTGATTAGTCATTGGACTTGATCCGGACCCCTGTGGCAACATTACATGGCTAGATATTAACGAAGTATCCAAGTCCAACGGTAATTGCTCAATATCGAACAGAAGATTCGATTCTTTTGGTTGTTGAGTAGTGGTCGACGACGCTACAAGCTGTTTTGCGTGTGCGTCATTGTCGTTAGCAACGTCACATTGCTCGTTGTGCGGCGTGGCAACGCTGCGCCTTTGTGCATAGGTCAAATCAAACGGTTGCTGGCTCTGTGTGCTCTCGGCAACCGGTTTTGAATTTTTCTCGACCATTTCGGCCATTAAAATCATTTCAGCCTCATACGGATCTTGTGGAATAGTATTGCGTACTTTTTTGATTTCATTTAGGATTCCAGAAATCGAATTCCGCGCCGTCGGAACAATTATTGGTAGCGGAACAGCGACAGGGAACGGAACCGGACGTGGATCCGGCACAGCATTTAATGCCACTGGTATTGGTATCGGTACTGGAACCGGAATTGGAATGTACACTTTACGCTCTGTGACAGTTGCCGCGGCCGCTGCAGCAGCTGCTTTCCGCTTCTCTAAAAGCTTCGCTTTCGCGCTCATTGCGATCTGTTTATGGCCTTGCAATCGCTTGAATTATAATAAGCACCAATACTGGAAAATTCGATTAAAGTTGCGGTAGCTGATCGAATTTATAAACTTTTAAATTTCTTTCAAATTTAATTCAAATTGATTACTAATTTCAAACTAAACTCGATTTTATCAATTTGAATTTGCTTACTGAACGCAATTCGATTATGTTTTCCTACCATCAACAAAAACTTAAAAACCTTCATCTCTTATTTCTTAAAGTTTTTTTATGGCCGTTTTCAAAAATATACTCAATAGGATAACTCAATAGCTTCTAAAAGTTACTCAACTTCTGCGTTTTGTGCAAGGCCGAGTAAGTTTACCAAAATAGCTTACTAATCGTACTCATCAAAGAGTGCTATTTTCAGAAACGCCTTAAAACACACCTATCATTCAGAGCGCACTCTAGAAGTAAAAATAACGATTGCTCACGATCGACCAACAAAGTTTAAGTAACAATGCGATCGATTGAATTTCAAAATTGTGCCCTCGAAAATAAACAAGTATAACAAATGAGCGCTAAATTTTGGTTCTCCCAAAATTAAATGCTAAAAATTGATCAGCCATATTTGCGGTCATTAAATTTTTAATCACTAAGGTTGCATTCATAAAAAATACCCGGTTACTTTACTCGGTTGGGTAGACATCATATTCGATACTAAACATATCTAATTTGTGAACACGAGTTGTTTTGTGTTCACAGAACAGGTGTACGCTCCCCTTTGCGTAATATTATATATATATCCTCCTTGCGTTACACCGTCGCCATTAAAAAAACCCTGCTAATGTATGGTGCTGAAAAAATGGCGACGGTGTAGTGTTAGTGTAAATTTATGAACAGAAGTAATTTTACACTACCGGGTAAGATTTTCTTTTATGAACACATGGTGTCTTTTTTAAACATTGTGTCGACACTGTGTTGAATTTATGAATGCAACCTAAATAGCAATAAAATTCAGTGATAATTTTTAATTTGGTCTGTAGTATTTAGCTCATTTTCATCTGTGATCGCTCAGGAATCAGACACTGATCATATTCATCATGACCGAAACGAACGCCATATAATGTAAACTGCACTTAATAACAGCAATATTTCGATTTTCTCTGCTATTAGCAATACTATTTCTATAGTGATAACCGATTACTTTCTATTAATATACTTCTTTCACTCAACTATTAACAACATGAGTTTTTAGATACTTTGCTTTTAAAACAGAGTCGACTATATTTTAAAGAATTTTACTTAATTTTATAATAACTGTCACGAAGCAGTTAATTATTTTACATATTTATGAACTATTTCTATGAGTTATCATTTATTACTTATATTTATAAATGTTGCAGATTTCTAAGATAGATTTACAGTTATTATAAATAATTAAATTTCTGTGATAAGACTATAAACTTTGATAATATGGTTTTATTACCATACCAGAAAATAATTATTTATATTTGTATCCAATTTTCAAAATAATCTAGTACAGTCTTAAACGTTTCCGTATCACGAGCCACTCACGCACTCATTCGCTTTTATGCTGAGAAAAGCCAAAGCATTTTATTGAAATAAAAAAAATCTGGCACAGCTTCTACGTCGACGCGTAATATGAGTGCGATTGCGCTTCTTAACGTTTTTCCTAAACATGCTGGTACGCAATCGGTTAGGAAATTTCGCGTTATTTTTCAGAAAACAAAACTTTATGTTATTCAGTTTATTGCCTATAAGTCGCAGGCCAGCCACCATTCTCACTTCAGCTTAAGGTGTAATGCAATCTGTGCTGATTAATACCCAAAATGGATGATGAGGACAACAAAGTCCTTAGGCCACTTTGTGACCTCCTAGAGTAAAAGCCTTATATCGTCATCACCGGGTTACCAATAATATGAATCAAAATAAATGGAGGCAACTTTACCCAATTAAATCTCCATATAAAAAACTTTCCAGGAAAAAATAAGGTAGTTTCTGGAAAGAAAATAATGCTTTCCAGCGTTTTGCGTAAGAAAGCCGTTGGTAAAAAAAAGTAAAATCCCTAAAGAGAGAAATTAGACCCTAAAAGCAGTGAAATATAAATAGATGAAATTTAATGTGATAAAGGGAAAGGAAACATTTAACTTTCAACATTCAGACCTTTTCTTTCTTGTGGCCACGTTTATCACTAAGAGTCATTTATAACAGAAAGAGTTTCTTGCTGGAAATAAAGTAGGAGCTTCTCAGTTATTATTCCTGCGTTAAAGAACTGATAGGACCTAGAGTTAAGTTTCTCAGAGTATGGTTGCGCAAACAACGCTCAGAGAATATCTGAGTCACTGTTTTTGAGTCCTGGAAAACGACTGTCCTTGAACAAGTAGATCTAGAGCGAAGTATTGTCAAAGCAATCGAACTGTTTCGTGGTTTTGTTAAATGCACGTAACTGCTCAATTAAAGTACTGGCTTGCTAGAAGTACAATAAGCCATCGGGATGCAATGCTAGAGTTCTAACTCCGCCTAGCAAGCATGGTTAGTTTTTTTCAATTATTATTTCCCAAAATACAAAAGATAGCTTTTTTATTTCTATACCTTAAACCAGGGTCAACTCGCAGCCTAAGATAAACATTTTTCCAGATCAATCAGTATTTCCAATACTTATTAAATAAACTTATTAAATAAACATATATAAAATTAAAATATACTTCAATTAGAAACTATCAAAACCAAACAATAATTTTACTTTTATAGATGTTTATTACAATATACTAATCAAAATAGAAATATTTGTTTCTATGAACACTGTTTTTTTACAAATAAGCAACAATCACATACTTCATGATAAATAAAAGAAATCGTATAAGGCATTTTTATGTTATGGACACATAAATGCCTAAAGTATATGTAAAAGTAAAAAATCTTACATGAAGCTCCTGTTAATTATTAAATATTCCAACCAGCATCCGATATGTCAATATAAAAAAGTGTTACAAAGCTTATGGTAAGAATCATGCGGTCTCAAGAATCATAAACATAATTCAGTTTTACTTGAACTGACCTGGCCACTAAGCTCAGCAAAATGAATGAAATCTGTGACAGCTGAATTGACCAGAAATTGATAAAGGTTGTAAGATTGGTAGAAATCTAAAATTTAGTAAAATACAATGAGTACATAAATATTGTTATTATATTTACTAATTAAAAAATGAGTGAAGTTTCAATAATGAAAATTAACATATAAAAAATAAGCAGTCAAAGCTTAAAAGTTTGTGACTTCATTTCATTACTATACGTTAAATATTATACGCATTTAATTATTAATTAGTTCGTATCCTTGTTTTAAAACAAAAATTTGTACAAAAGATCAAAGTTTATTTTTTACATGTAAATGAGAAGGTTAGAACACTACAAACATATATAAAAATGAGTACAGAACGCTGCGTGCTTTACTGCTAATTACAACACACATAACCTAGATTGGTAACGACCGTTTTAAAACAATGTTGACTGTTCTGTTTACAAGTGATGCTAATATGTTTAAATATACTTATAATGCTTTTCTTTAATAATTAAGGAAAAATTCCTTCAAATATGACGGCAAAGATATAATTCTTTTAATATAACGAAATCATGATGATACTTTTAATCAGGGCTCCGAACCGGAACTGAACCGAGAACTGAAAACCGGAATTGAACGGTATTTTTGCTGGAGTCTAACCGGGTTTGAGCCGTTGTTTTTTTTTCCTTGAACCGGAACGTAACCGGAACGAAAAAATGATTGAACCGGTTCGGAGCTAAAATTGTAAATGTGATTTTGATTTATATTTTGCAACGGCATCACTGTTATAAGTCACCATATTTGAGTGACGTTATATTTAATTATTAAAAAGTTGTCAAAACTGTTTCGAAAGTAATTATACACGCTTTTCGTTGTTGATAGTTTACGAACGATTATTATTAAAGAGTGGTCACGATTAATTCAAAAAATATTTAAGCACGTTTTTCGGCATGTTCGCATGCTCACGCCGCATACGTCGAATCCGAGATTTCGTTACATAAAATTTCCAATGTTGTCTTTAGAGCGCCGGCAACACAAGTTAGTGTTGAACGGGCTTATTCGGTTCTTAAATTTATTTTAAGAGAAAATAGAAATAGCTTGAGTGAACATATGCTAGAAGATATTTTGTGATTAGAGACAATTTCAAACATTTTTAAGGAATACAAATTTGAATGTAACTCTTTTTACATTTTTTATCCAATAAAGTTTTTCCTCTTTTGTCAACTTATTTTATGTTAATAGAACTTAATTCCAATGTTTTTTAACGAATAAAATCAGTACGTTGTTCTTTATTTATAGTAGTCTAAAAGTAGTAATTTTTTACTTGCATCTTAAGATATAATGGTGGAATAAAGTATCAACCTTTCGATACAAAAAGGACGCCATTTCCCTATTTTAGTCTATTAATTTTTGTACTCTAAAAATGGGCGTTTTTGGCATCAAATTACCATGAAAAAAGCACAAAATCGTGATAAAAGTCATGTAAAAAGTGGAGAGAATACTGTACAAGAACATAGGCACGCATTAATAGTAATTTAAAGCGACACAAGCTTACACATTAGCTTTTATTAATACTTTCTATTATATTCTTTAATGTAATTTTTATATTAATAAAATTTTGATTTAAAAACGTATAATAACTTTTGAGTTAGTGCAATAATTTATCAATTTCACACTAACTAAAAAATGGAAATTAAAAATACATTGTTAAAGAAAAAAAAATTAAACCGGAGTAAAACCAAAATCCGGAATTGAACCGAAAACCGGAACTGAACCGATATCCTTCGAACCAGAACGAAAAAAAAAATTCAAACAGTTTGGAGCTCTGCTTTTAATATCTAAAGATTGATTCTTTAAAATATACGTTTCCATTCTTTAAATCTTAAAATTATACTTATTAAATACTAAAGTAATGAATATGATTGTTATACTAAAAGAAAAATTTCTTTGCCGTCATATTTAAAAAACGGATTTTCTCAATGTACATAAATCATATTTTTGTGACCAAAATTTACCTAAAAAATCCACTGTTTTAACGATATTATTCATTTACGCGAAAACCGATTACAGTTTATAAGGCAGAGATAACTGTAAACCAATGCATGTAAGCCGTAAATTAAAAAAATTGTGGCTTACGACCGCAAAACAGTTTACACTCACAGACCTCATAACCCATATAGCACAAATCGTGTAATATTTGTGAAGAACTATAATTTTTAAAGTGTAAAATCAACGAGATTCCGTTTATTATTCGGTTAAAATTTCATTGTGAAGCATACCCTTTTGAGACTCTATATGCTGCGTTTTATCTGTTTATTAAACGGTATATTTATTGCATTTTTAAACTTAATATTACAGAGTTCATTTTATTGTAGACTAAATATTTAATTTTATATGTGTATAAAACGTTTATTTCATTATGATTTTAAATGCGTGTAAAAGAAAGCTTAAATATCGTTTTTTTAACAAATAATACACTTGTATTTTAGGTGTCGAAAATTAAGCAAGATTTAAACCGTGTATTCCATGTTTGTGCTGTACGGAACAATGCTTATACCATTTAAAAGTTTATAAACCATATGTCATGACGTTTAAAACAGTTTCTTTAAAAAAATAATGAGTAATATTTTTGTACATCGAAAATACATTTTGTAATGTCTGTACAATTTAATTTGTAATTTTTAAACTAATCACAAAAACATACCAAAAATTATTATTTAAATTTTAAACAGTGTTGTTTTTAATTATAAATTAATAAAAAACTTCAAGTCAAATAAAAAAATTCGTTAAATCCAAAGATATAAATTTTAAAAAATAAGATCAGTGGTTATTAAAGAAAAATTTCTTTACTGTCATATTTTAAATAGGCATTCTTTAAGTATTAAAGAACTTTCATTGAAGAACTGTAATTTTAAGTGAGTACTTAACTTTAAGAACGTTTTTTAACTTTTGTACAGCCTAAAGGTTAAAAGTTAAAAACAACAACAAATACAGTTGTTTTTCCATAAAAATTAAATTTTTGATAATTATTTGAAGAAAATAGAAGTAGAATAAATGCAAAGTTGGCAATGACATCTTATATTCCAATATGGAAAACACTGAAATGGATTTTGGAATTTCGTAATTTTAAACAAAATTTTAAATTTCATGAGGTTATTAAAAGTTAAATGGGTCTCATTTTTTAAGACAAACAAGTTTTTGGCCGAAAAAAGTAGTTAATTATGAGGGAAAGATTGCTTTCTATTCTAAAGTCATATATTTTAAAGCCGCCTGTAAAATTTGGAAAAACTGGGCCCCCTCCAAAACAAGATTTAAAAATATTTGCAACAAAACTGTTAAGTGATCAATTTTAATGGTTAAAAAGTTTTCCTGAACCGATAAAGCTTTCCGTGAAATAAAACCAGTTCACTAGGCCAATACTTGAGAGCTGGTGAACTATAAGTCATCTAGTACCTTTGCTAATGTCTTGTTATTAGCAAATAATTTTTGACAAACTCCTGTATGATTTTTCACACCTACTTTTCACCCCTATGACATAAGTTTAACGCCATTGTAAAGGAATTTCATAGTCAATTTAACTCGCTTTAAAATTATGTAACACGTACTTGAATGCTATCAGCAATATTTTCTAGTATTTGTCAAACGCAATAAAGAATATTAAAAAAACACAATATTACTGATAAAATTTTATAACATTTCATACGATTCTTACATAATAAAAATGTTTGAAATTCCAATATTTCTTCTTATATGGAAAAGTTTGTAATATTTTTTAAATGTTAATTCTATCTAGCAAAAATAAAACAGGTGCTTCTTATATCTAAATGAGATAAGTTCAGACAACTTTTCTAATAAAGAAAATCATTGTTAATGACAAACTCTAAGAGAACAGTTAAAATCAAATTTTCGTAGATGCTATTTAAGAAATTAATAGTACTGTTATATAATAAGGAAGATCGCAAACGTTGTATTCTGGTATTTGATTCACTACAAAAGTTCTGTAGTGTAATTTTAGTATAGAATGAACCATACATCAGGGCTGTGTTCACAAATTTCAATTGTAAAGTATTGTAATGTAAAGTTTATAATAGTAATGTAGCTTACGTTCCTTTGTAAAGTAAATTACAAAATTTTTGAGCTGTAAATACGAAAAAAACAATATACCGCAGAATAAGCACTTGTTTCCGTAATTGAATTCCTCTGTAAAATTTTGTAATAAAATACAAACCATAGTTGCTATTATTTTGTGAACGACTGTAAACATTACAATTACGAATTGTGAATGTTTGTAATTTTATAATCTATTTGTGAACGAATGTAATGTAAAAGTTACTTTACAATTGAAATTTGTAAACGCAGCCCAGTTGACTTTTCAAGCACAAAAAAACTTCATTTCTCACAGAACAGCTCTATTTGTTTTTTAAACTAGAAAAATCCTCCAAAAATAAAGATCGAAATAAAACGAAAAACTAACATTTTGTGTAGGAGCAAGGAAATCGTTGAACATGGATAGAATTAATTAAACTGTAATGCAAATCTTATAACAAAATTTTGTATGTTTATTTACCTTTTACTTATTCTTTTTTCATAATTTTTTGTATGTTTATCATTAGTAATTATTTAATTATTCGGTATACAAAACAGACTATTTAAAGATCATTTTTGGTGAAAAACCTGGTTATCTTTGGTTGCGACTTTTTGTATTTTGGCGAACTTGGTTGTAACCATTCGTAACCACTTTTTCTATCTGTGCTATGAAGGGCTAAAAACGTTTGTAACGGTTTTTTAAAAATAATTAACATGAGCTATTCACTGCGCTCGTACGTTATTCTTTATTCTGATTTAACTGCAAAATAATAACCTTAAATAAACTTAAAATCACAATATTAAGCATTTTTTTAAAAGCGAGCAGAATATAGATTTTTTTGCGTTGTGTTTCTAAAACTCAGATTAACCAAAGACGTAACTAGGTTGCTCGCCAAAATAGGTTTTAAATCTGCAAGTTCTGACAAAAGAAAATTATAAAAAGCAAACAAATTTTTTTGCTAACAATGAGAACGGTTTTGTCAAAAGATATTGCCAATTTTGTTTGAATTTTTACCAGCATAAGAACGAAGGGAAATTTAAAATCTTTTTCTCTATACTGATCTGTGTAATCGATGATAAAATAAAAGTTTTGCGGAAATCTTCCTTCATTTATTCATATTAGTCTCCACCACAGATTACCTAGATCGACAAAGGAAATTTTTTATCTAATTCTTTTCGTTTTTAAGTTGGTACAAATTTTAAAAAAAGTAGCGGTATCTTTTGACTGAACCTTCCACGTTGTTACCAAAAAAAATACTCATTTGTTTTACATTATATTTTTTCGATGGCAATTAGAAAATAAATAAATAAAATAAAAAATTCCTTTTATTAATTATTTTTTAAATTTCTTTAAAGTTTGTTCAAAAAGAAAGGAAAATATTTATAAAAAATTATTTTTGACGACAACGCCGATCATTCACAGAAAAAATACAGTAGTGCCATCAAGTTTTAAAGGAAAAGATAAGGGAACGCCTTGTCGATCTATGTGATCTGTGGTCTCCATGTACCGTCACTTATAGCACAATTAATACCATCTCAAATTTTCAGGAGATTTCCCACTCAAAATGAAGCCGGTGTATTTGGGTTTTTTATGCTAATAAAAATTTAAATTTTCAAAATCTTCTTTGTTTAAAATAAAGTTCCTATATCAATTTTTTCTGTAGTACAATATCATAACTCAATATGAAATGAAATTTTCGAAATTCTGAACCACTCTATTTTCATAAATTAGCTTTTCATATAATAAAATTCAAATCGAAAAGTCGTAAAATGTTTTTCTGACGACCTTTTCATTCTCTACAACTTAAAAATCATTTTCATAAAAAGAATAGTTTGCTACAAAGTAAAATTATTCAAAATCTTTACTAGTCTACGTTAACAATCACTTGCAACTCCTCAGAACCTCAATACTTTATAAATGCACTTACATAAGAAGAAGGCCTAGAATTTAGAAAACTTTTTAATACAGAAAACTTTAATAAATTGTAACAGCTTTATCAATATTAATATTACACTTTTAATATTTTTTATTACGTTAGTTGAACGCTATAAAAACACTGCACGTAGTCACTTTAAAATCCATTACAACACTTCGAAACGAACCCAAAACTGATTTAAGAGTTATTTCCTAAATGGCATCGATTATTTTTCGCAAGAGTGGAGCCAAAAGAGGTGTAAACCGAAAAGAAAATGTACGAAAAACCGTCATGCAATATCGAGAACCGGCCAATTGCAGTAGCGATTCCGAAGACAACACAAAAGGGTTAAAGACCGGCTCTAGACGTAAATCAACCCCTCGTAATGAAAGTTATGATAGGACCTCAAGTGATGATGAATTAGCAGGCAATTTAAGAATAATTGATCTTTATAATAGACGTATAAAATCAATACACATTGCATATTTTTATATTGATTTAACAGTACATACCGTTGATTTGTCCTATAACAAGGTTAATGAAATTGAGAACAATGCCTTTGTACCCCTTAAAAATTTACGCGTACTAAATTTAGAACGTAACAAATTAGTGAAGTTAAAAAAAGACATTTTCAACGGCATTGAGAAACTAAGAACTTTAAATCTGGGCAGTAATAAAATTGCACAGATGGACGAAAAAGTATTTTGGCCTTTGATCAATTTGGAAGAGTTGATGCTACGTGAGAACCACATAACGGCTATATCGAAACATTTGTTTAGTAAAAATATCAAAATGAAACACCTCAATTTGCTCGAAAATAAAATAAAATATATTCACGATGATGCTTTTAAATATCTGCTAGATTTGAAAATCCTGTATTTAGGCTCTAACAAAATTAAAGAAGTCAACAACAAATTACTTAAACATAATGTGAACTTGAAACAATTAAATCTAAGTTGTTCTAGTATTAAAACAATTCAGGCAAAAGCTTTCGAAAATTTAGCTAGATTAGAATTCCTTGTATTAGATCCTCCTCTATGGAATAAGATACAGATTTCATGGTTCCATCCTGAAGCCAGGAACAAAATTGAGAAACTTAGACGCGACATTAACATCAAACAGTCAATAACATTTGCTGCAACTGCGAATTTAGGTACTTATTAGAAGTATTTTATTAATAAAGATTACTTAATTTGAAAAAAATACTTTAATTTTACTAAATAAACATTTTCTTATATTTAACTGTTTGATACAAATAAATTTTCTCACATATATGTTGTTCTGTTAAATATTTTATAACTTATAATTTATGCATATGTTATAACCAGGGCTCCGAACCGATTGAATTTTTTTTTCGTTCCGGTTACATTCCGGTTCGGAGGATATCGGTTCAGTTCCGAATTTCGATTTTGCTCCGGCGTATTTTTTTTTCTCTTTAACAATGTATTTTTAATTTCTATTTTTTAGTTAGTATTAAATTGATAAATTATTGCACTAACTCAAAAGTTATTATACGTTTTTAAATCAAAATTTTATGAATATAAAAAGTACATTAAAGAATATAATATAAAGTATTAATAAAAGCTAATGTGTAAGCTTGTGTCGCTTTAAGTTACTATTAATGCGTACCTATGTTCTTGTACAGCATTCCCTCCACTTTTTACACAACTTTTATCACTATTTTGTGCCTTTTTCATGGTATTTTGGTGCCAACAATGTTCTTTTTTAGAGTACAAAAATTAATAGACTAAGATAGTGAAATGTCGTCCTTTTTCTATCGAAAGGTTGATACTTTATTCCACTATTATATCTTAGGAAGTAAGTAAAAAATTACTGCTTTTAAATTACTATAAATAAAAAACCATGTACTGCTTTTATTCGTTAAAAAACATTCGGATTCAGTTCTATTGACACAAAATATATTGACAAAAGAGGGAAAACTTTATTGAAAAAGTAATACATAAAAAAAGGTTAGAATCTGATTTGTGTTCCATAAAAATGTTTGAAATTGCCCCTAATC
>AGDA01080643.1:0-19839 GCA_000281935.1 Mengenilla moldrzyki | reverse complement strand
TGCCGTTTCCCCAAACCAATTGAATGATAAATCTCATTAACTATAACCAAGGAAAGAATTTTAATTGACGCGATATCACGTCAGCGGGCGCGAATGTATTAATTTTTAAATGACAAATGTAAATATGACGAAAAAATTTCACGGCGTTTAATGCTTTATAACGAACAATAGGCTATTATAGCAATATACCTTCTTTTTGTTGAGCTTTATGTGGTTATTAAAATGCTTGCTTACGGCAAATATAGTAAAGAAAAACTATTTTCAAAATATTAGCGATCAGAGCTAGGAGTTTTCAAAGCTTCTTATAATTCCCATTAAAATGAAATTTTATATTTTGCTTAGACGGTGGAAGGCCTGCAAAAGGGATTGACAATAACCTCTGCTGAAGCAGACCCTATAACAGCCCGCTTTCGAGAAATGCACATTCGTGTGCTAAAAGCACTCCAAGATCCGCGAGGCTTTGGTGCTAATTGGGTGAACAAGACAGTGACGCGATTTATGATTGAATGCAGCGACGACTTGCGCTATTGTGTCGAAGCAGCCGACACATTGATTCGTGCTCAGCTAGTAGTCGTTGCCCAGTACGATATGGCTCTTGCGCAACTGATTGAAAGCAGTGGCAGTTACATAGCACTACAGTTTGCGATGCAGTTACTACAGTCGTTATTAATCGACGATCGAATGAACGGTCTGATGTCCGAGTTAGACTTTTCGCACGTGATCGAAGTGCTAACTCGTGTACTAGGACACACGCGCACCGATGGATTAGGCATATTACTCGACACATTGCGCAATAACCATGAACAGAATGCAATGATGGGCGAACGTGCGACAAATGGTCTTTTAGTTCACATTCATAATGGCATTTTACAAGTACGTTCTAACGAGCGTAGCGACTCACCCGCGCTACTCGAGAAAACGGACTTCTTGCTGCGCGAATGGATCAATACATATCATTCGCACGTGATCGGACGCGACTCAACCAAAGCATTCGGTGCCTTCATTCACCAAATGAACATGCAAGGTGTACTTAAAACCGACGAATTGATCACCCGTTTCTTTCATATTTCGACTCAGCTGTGCGTCGAAGCCGTGTATCGGTGTATTGCCGACCCGACGATTTCGCCTACAATTATGCGCGCCAAATGTTTTCATACGTTAGACGCTTTCGTACGTTTGATCGCGCTATTGGTCCGGTACTCAGGCGATGCAAGCAGTACACAAACGAAACTGCAGTTCCTGTGCAAAGTAATGGGCATCGTGATCGGTTGTTTGTTACAGGATCATAAAACACGTGGAACCGAGTTCCATCAATTACCGTATCACCGTATTTTGATGATGTTGTTTCATGAGCTAACTAATGAACCGAGTCTCGAACCGATCCACTATAATATCTTGTGCACTTTTTGCCACACTTTGCATATTCTGCGGCCGAGTAAAGCTACTGGTTTCACGTACGCGTGGCTCGAAATTATCGGACATCGTTACTTTATTACGCGGCTACTGGCCGCGATGCCGCAGCAAAAAGGTTGGGCTTTCTATGCGCAACTGCTAATCGATTTGTTCAAATTCTTAGCTCCATTTCTGCGAAATGCCGAATTGGCGCAACCGATTACCACGTTATACAAAGGCACCTTACGTCTTCTATTAATTCTGTTACATGACTTTCCTGAGTTCCTGTGCGATTATCATTACGGATTCTGCGATGTGATTCCACCGAACTGTATTCAGATGAGAAATCTAATCTTGTCCGCGTTTCCGCGTGCAATGCGACCGGCCGATCCGTTCATGTCGAATTTGCGAATTGAAATGTTGCCAGAGATTGCGATCGCTCCCCGTATTTTGACCAATTTCGTGTCCATGATTCAGCCGGCTAAGTTCAAGCGCGACCTGGATTCGTATTTAAAAATGCGCAGTCCGGTCACATTTTTAACAGAACTACGAAGTAATTTACAAGTATCCAACGAACCTGGCTTTCGCTACAATATCAAGCTTTTGAATGCATTGGTTTTGTATGTTGGCATTCAAGCGATTTCATTTATAAGGAGTAAAAATTTATCACCGAATATGTCGACGATCGCTTGCAGCGCTCATATGGATATCTTTCAGAATTTGTTAGTTGATTTAGACAATGAGGGGCGTTATTTATTTTTAAACGCCGTTGCAAACCAACTACGTTACCCGAACAGCCACACTCATTATTTCTCTTGTACGATTTTGTATCTATTTGCTGAAGCTAACAGTGTCATAATTCAAGAGCAAATAACGCGTATTCTTCTCGAACGACTAATTGTTAACAGACCACACCCATGGGGTCTGCTTGTTACTTTTATCGAATTAATCAAAAACCCAGCGTACAAGTTTTGGAGTTATGAGTTCGTTAATTGCGCCCCTGAAATAATCAAGTAAATTATTTTTTTGCGATTTTTATGATATACCGAAGAATTTAAAGATACACATGTCATTCCTGAGACATCATTTTTTTTTTCTTAATCATTTGTGGCTTAAATCTCATGTATATTATTTTAAACAATCTTGTATCTTTCATTTTATTATTTTCTGCCAGTGGATGATGTTAAAAAAGTAAGAATGATTTGTAATAATAAGAACTGCAAATTCTGTTGTAGCTTTAATTCATTTGGTAATGAGTAACGGGTGTTAAAAGTAGACATCACAAATACATATGAAACCCTATATCATAAAGGCAATTGTTTTTTCTGAAAAATGACCTTTGTAAGTATTACGCAAAATAAAAAGTTTCATAAAAATCATTAATTTAAGCAATATTTTGGCTCAAATTAAAACAAAAAACTCAACTCTAGTAAAGCACTAGTTTGATATAATGTACAATTATTTTAACACAAACAAGTGAAAATTTAAAAAAGGCTTCCTACTATAACTCCACGAAAGTGGTGGAAATAATTTTTTATTATAAAAAAAAGTATTGTAATTTTACTTTATTTTTATATTGATTTATGTGTCAAGTTTCAGAAAATGCAGCTTTTTTAAGTTTTGAATCAAAATATCGGCGACAAAAAATTTGTCACCAAATGGCCTAGGGCCAAAAAGGTATGTGTCATTTTAATTTGAGCAATAAAAGTAGCTTAGAAAAAATCGGAACCATAGGCACAGAGACTTTTCTTTGTAATCTTGCATACGTTAAATCACTTGAAGATTTTTGTTCCATTAAGTTTTTTAGCTACAAATTATTTAGAAAAAATGGAAAAAATTTAAATTTTCAACAAGACTGATTTTAATTCAAATTGTGTGCAGTCGAAATCAAAAATATTCGCATAAGCTCTTGTATTAAATGCTTAGTAGATACGTCTTTTCGATTAGTATAATATCTAATGTAATTGTTAAATTCAGGGATCGAATAACGTTATTAACGGAAACGAAATTCGTTTTTCCTGAGTAACGATATAACAGAAACGGAAAAAAATTGTTATTTTTAGCCCTGATTAAATTTAACTAATAAACCAACCTCTCATGTATGTTTGATCATGCACAAACTGTTTTCTGTCTTCTAAATTTAATGGCTATCATAACCTTTTATATGTTTAAGCTTTTGTTAGCTAAAAAGTTCTCATTCTCACATGATTGAAGACTCTTTAAATATACATTCAAAACGTTCCACCATTGACATTTTGTTGAATTTTTTTATCTCGATTTTTTTGCTGTTTTCATTTTTTTTTTTAATAATTTTGACTCCATGACTTAGTTTAAATTAAAGACCACAGAACTTAAAAAGTGTTCTTTTCAATTTCCATTAACTTTTTGTGCAATAAAAATGGCTTATTTATGACATGCTTGTTTTTAAATACAGTTTAAATGCTTGATATTATTATTGATTTCTGTTTAATTTCTTAGGTTATTTGAATCAGTGGCGAGATCTTGCTTAGTTGCGAAACAGGATAACGAAAATATGTAATTTCTTCATAATGAATATTTATATTTTTTTTTCATAATTTAAAATTTTATTGTAAGTATAAATCGATTATTACATTTTTGGTAAATTCTTTTTAATAATTAAAATAACTTGTTTTTCATAAACTACGATCTTTTTTTTTATTTTAGCCCCAAAGGTCATATAAAGCATCTTGGGAACAATATAATACAAGTTGGTATGAATATATATTGTATATAAATTATGAAAAAACTGGAAAAAATGCTAAAAAACGACGTTTTTTTTTAAATTGGCGCCAAACTATCAGTTACATCAAAAAAATATCTAAGTTTTTTGTAGATTATTGTATTCTACATCTTTTTTGTAAAGGTCACTTTTCTAAAACGTAAACCGTTTTTGATATAAAACCACTTATACGTTTTGCTAGTGTTCAATTTCAACCCCAAGAATTCAGCCCCAAACGAATTAGGGAATGAATGTTATATGTCTCTATAAATCCCAAAATATATGTAATTGTATACAGATATTTTAATCACTATTGGGACGACACATCTCGGGACCTTTCCTTGTGGGTATCTATGACGTAAATGTCCTGTTCAGGACAAAAATTTTGAAAATGGCTATAGTGTCATTTGGTAACGATCGAAGTGCTTTAATTGGTTAGATTTTTTTAGAAACTCAAATTGGAATCGGCGTATTTGCGTTTTTTGTGGTTAAGCTTGATTGTACAAAAAGCTGATTTGATATGATTTATAAAATATGCTGTGGTAGCATTACGAATGATATGATGATAAAGACATATTAAGTGTGACGAATACTTTAAATGTTTTAATGACGCTTTTTATAGCAAAATAATGTGAAGTAACAAATTGCATTGGTCAAAAAAACTTCTAGTGCTCTCAGAGGTTACTA
Organism: Mengenilla moldrzyki; assembly: GCA_000281935.1. NCBI lineage: Eukaryota > Metazoa > Arthropoda > Insecta > Strepsiptera > Mengenillidae > Mengenilla > Mengenilla moldrzyki. Next base: position 15,020 of record AGDA01080643.1, on the reverse strand, counting down.
TAGTTCTTTATTTTGGCAACGTTGTTATGAAATAGACAAAATGTCGACCTCTGGCCGAGACCTCATTCGAATTGAAAAGATGTTAATTGCAGAATTGGAAAAAGATAAACGAAACCAATTGGAAAACGATGCTAAAATTCGTGCTATTAGCACCGCTAAATCGTATGAAGAGTTTCGGCACATCGTAAAAGCAGCTCATTTGGAGCCGCTGAAACATAAAACAAGTCGCCATGGTAACGGGTTATAAACGATATACGCGCATGCTGTTTATCTGATTTTTCAAACTGCACTTTATTTTTTGGTTTTGAACCTTAATAATTGTGTGTAACATATCGTAAACTTCAAATAAAAACGGTAATTTGACAAACCCAAAATTGCCTTAATCATGTTTCAAAGTTCTTCGTTTATATTTTGTAAGCATGTACAATTATCGTCTTGAATTTTAAAGTTTTTGTGGAAAAAAAGGTTTCAGAAAGTTTAGATCTTATCGTAAATTACAAGCAATGTTTTACGAAACGTTATCAGTAAACAAAGTGCAACCGTTCGTGCATCACGTTAAGTTGAATCGACCGGAAAAGCTAAATGCTATGAGCCATACAATGTGGATGTATGTTACAACTGTAAATTACATTTCAAAAAACCCTGATACAATAATGATCCTCTAATGAAAAATGAAATTAAATTGAGGACTAATGGTATACGTTTGCGAATGTGTGTATGTACGTGTATACAGCAGTATTTATCAAATATGTAAATAAACATATCTAAAACCATACTCCAAACTAAACCATAAAGTTAGTAAACAAGTGACAGCAAAGCAATTTTAATTATTTTTACTGGCTCTTTGTTGCTTTCAATATAATTTTAGTTATTTTTAAATGTTTCTTATCGCAAACAATAAACCTCATTTTGAACTCACTAACGATTTTTGCAATTTTTTTTCTTCGTGTAGAATTATACTTCAATATTTTAAAATTAAACCCTTAAACTTAAAAAAAAATGTTTATCGCTATTAAAAATGTTCAAGATTTCGATCGCTCTTTGAAACTTGTGCATTTTCTTGAGCAATTAAAACTATTATTATTATTTTTTCGAAATACTATTATTCTTATATGTTCTTAGGGAGAAGAAAGGTATTTAGTAACAATATATTCACAAAATATAAGAAGGTACACACGTTTGGTATGTTATTCAAGGGTTCAGGTTCTTAAGACAAAAAATTTGATCAGAGTACAAATTCAAAAAACATATGTTTATCGTGCCTTCATCGATTAAAAATTGATTTAACACGATGTAACGAAATAGACTAAATTGAAACTCCAGTAATACTATTTTCTAACCTATAAAAGTGAAAAAGTTTTACCATTCACTGATAAATTAAAAAGCTTCTTTTTAGGGAAATTAAACAATGTTTTAATGATTTAAGCAATGATAGTGATTGTCGCGCTATAGTTTTATCTGGCGAAGGGAAAATGTTTGGCTGTGGCATGGATTTAGAAAACTTTATGAGTCTTGGATTAAAAATCAATGAGCAACCTGACATAGCTAGAAAAGCTAAAATTATTTACGAAATGATTCGTAAATATCAAGAATCAATATCTTCCCTAGAAGTGTGTGCAAAACCTGTAATTGCAGCGATTCATGGTGGCTGCATTGGCGGAGCCATGAACTTGGTTTGTTCAGCTGATATTCGATACGCATCGAAAGATGCATGGTTTCAAATTAAAGAAGTGAAACTACACTTAATGCTCAATGTTTGAATTTCATTATTATTACTTCATAGGTTGATTTAGGCATGGCTGCTGATGTTGGTGTTTTACAAAGATTTCCTAAGATCATGCAAAATCAAAGCTTAGTTAATGAACTATGTTTAACAGCTAAAAAACTAACTTCTCAAGAAGCAATGCAATACGGTTTTATTTCCCGTCTTTTGGATGATTCTACAACGTAAGTTTCCATTTCATTATTTACCTTAAATTTGATGTTACTACATCCATCTCTTTCCGTTTGACCAATTTTATTACGATATCGTAAATTATGTAATTTACGTTACTGTATATTACTGTAACATATGTTTAGTTGAAACATTGTGTTGTTGCTACGATAATATAAAAAATGTATCATAATTTGGTTTAAAATGTTATATTGCTGTAATGACTACAAATTTACAACATTATCTTCACTATATGTGTAGTTAAAAATAATTTTTTATAAATAAAACTCTGGAAACAAATTTCTTACCGTTTAAATCCTTTTTGTTAAGATAACTATTAAATTTTTTTGATGTTTTTTATGAAAATTAAAATCTCACACGTATACGCATACGATAATCATTATATGCATAAATAAAAATAATTTAAATTTTCACATATTTTATATTTTAAAATTTCAAATTTGAGCTAAAAGATATTTAGAAACGTAAAAAAAACAACAATAATTAAAAATAATTAGTTAAAATAATGAATTGAATTAATTTAAAAAAGAAATAATAATTAATAAAAATTAATAAAAGTGGCAACTCTGTGAAATGAAAGACATTTTTATATAATAGAAAGAAAAGAGGGGCACTTGAAAAGGTACTGATTTGAAAATAGATACAGTAATTGAAAAAGGTTGGGAACCGCTGATATAACGTCAAAATGATACCAAATATAACAGTTAACTATCCGCTAACTGTTTTATAATTGACAATAATATATTTTCAATTTTCGTACTCTTAATTTTCTTAACAATTAATTTTCTTAACAATTAATTAACGTATTACGACGATATTACTCATAGGTTTCAAAAATTAATTATTTTTTTAGACTTGTTAACGAAGCGATAAAAACCGCAGCGAAAATCGCCAGTAAAAGTCCTGTGGCTGTGCAGTTAATAAAGAAATCAATTGTTTATTCCAGAGATCATAGTGTAATTGACGGTTTAGAACACATTGTAATAATAAAATTTTCTTAGTCAACATAAATAAAAAAAGGACTAAAAAAAATTATTTTTTTAACAATTTCATGATCTAAAGCAGAGGTAAGCAACCTGTGGCCCTCGGACCACACGTGGTCCGCTTAATCATTTTATATGGCCCACTAAGCGTTTATTTATATTACAGGTATATTAAATTTTACTAAATTAATGTGATACAATCAAGTATGTCAAATTTCACCTTAAAATATTCAAGTATACATATTGGTTTTTCATCCTTTTCTCATTTTTATATGTAATTAATTTTTTTTTTGCATTTTCTATTTTTGTAATCAATGTTTATTGTATGAATAGATTATAAACTTTATAAATATATAATTTTTTAGCCCGTTAAAAAATTAATATTTGAATAGGCCCTTTGCTAAAAAAAGGTTGCTCAACCCTGATCTAAAGAGTTGAATTATAATTTTTCAATTATCAAAATGCTTTTAACCGTTTGTGCACCAAAGTGCTTTGGAAAAACACGATCGAAAAACGTTAAAGAACACCGCTCCCAGATTTCTGTTTCGATCAAATGTCTCGACTTTTCTTGACACGAAATCGGAATAGCTCGAAAGTGATTCGCGGTACACAAAAGGTTAATGATGTCGAAAGTGTTATCTGAAATTTAAATGTAATAAATATTTAAAAACCGTTATATTTTTGATCGTTTTTTTTTTTGTATTATACAGAATAAAAGATAACCACATATCTTAATGTACACGGATAAAAATTTGGTTATTATAAAAAAATATCATAAAATTTAGTAAAAATATACTTGAAATTAATATTTGTATACTTATATAGCAAAAAATAAGTATATTTGTATACATTTTTAATAATATAACTCTACTTGCCTCAATTTTAAGTAGATGTTAATTTAAAAATAAGTAGAACTTTTTATCCGTGTTTACATACGACTTTTTTACTACTTTAAACATTAAAATATTATAAAAAATGGAATTATATCGTATAGAGTGTTTGAAATTGTCATTCAAAGTCAACCCAAAAAAGGCAAATATAAATTAAATTATACATCAATAAGTTTTTTTTTAAGAAGAATTCGATTAAACCTACGAGATTGAACTTTTCTAATATATTGCTGATCGTCAGGATTGAACTCGTGGCATGTTTTTTTATATTTTGTTTATATATATAAGTAAATAAACCAAATTTTATTACAGCTTACTTAATAATAATTATTATATCAATGGGTGTATTGTAAATTCATCACCAATGTATTAATACGCAGCAGAGTAGTATACTAAAAATTATCTTTTTATTGCATTTAGTAAGCGATATGACTTAAGCATTTCAAGTATCGTCCTGAAACAATATTTTCCTATCACTCTTTTTTTTATTCGATATTTTGATTTATTTCACGTATATTTTCAAACTTAATAAAAATAGCAAATTCATAATGAACTATAGTAAATATAGAACAAGTATTAGTTTTTAATTTGCAATTTCAAGAGAAACTAGATTTATTTTACTTAAATATTCAAAAAAATATTTTTGTTGACTAATTTTGTAATTCATAGATGATTCACTTCATTATTCTTATAGGCAAACTTGAATCAATCAATGCTTCAGAGTGAAGATTTCAAGCAAGCAGTAATAGCCGCACTGTCTAAGGATGAAACGGTTACATATGCGAAATTATAAATCACAGCCACATCAGTTTATTTTTTTTAGAACTTTTTACATATTTCTAGAATAAAAAAGGGTTTATATTATTAAATTTAAGAAAAATCAATAAACTTTTGTTATATCACAAATAGTTAAATATATTATAATTTTAAGTTTAGTATGTGTTAATAAAGTCATATCTACTCGTACAGTACAAAACGTTAATAAGACTGCTTAATTTTTAATACTAATGAGCACATAAGCGTTTAATATTGTCCCGTTAGATAGAAAATTGTGTACAAATATAAACGCTCATTAGACTTTTAATTGTATAATATATGTTTATTAAACGCATTTTATCAGAGTTATCATACAGGCATACAAAAAGTGCTTTGTTAAATGTAAATCAAATTTTAAACAATTACTACAGGAGAAAAATTTTAGTTTATTTAACTGTAAAGTTAAGTGACAATAAATAATGCTGTTTTTCCTTTGCATTGAAAATGACTTTAAAAATAATATTTTATGCACATTTTGCTTTTTCATTACAAATTAAAATTATTTTTTTAAAATTTGTTTATGAATGTCGACGCGTGTTTTCATGCTCAAAAATGGATATGTTTTCTGCTTATTTTGTTTATATTCATATATAAAAAGGAGATGAAAAAGTGCAGAAAATAATAAGTGAGAGTTGAGTGCAGAGTTGTTGCAAATATGAACTTTTAAAAATAATAAAAAATAAATAAATAATGTATTATAATAAGTTGAGAATAAAGTAATTATTAATTATAAAGTAAAAGTGCACAATAAATTATTATTGGTCCTTATCGACATCAATGTTGATTTATCGCGATTAATCGTCATTAAACAATTGGGTCTTCAAAGTTGAAAAATTAAATTGGATGGTTAAACGTATCAGAACGGAAAACTTAATGCGATTCCTGTTCCTCACACACCACACTCATTCACTTACAACATTTTCTTACAAATAAAACACATATGTAATATATAATAGCCCTCAGCTGACCATGCTAATTAACTATTAACAAACGCTTAAATATCAATTTAAAATTTAACAAGTTGTTACTATTAATAGTTACGTAACAGCTATTAAATGGTTAATGAATTTTAACATTCTTTACATTTTGTTACATTTTATTAAAAACATGAATCTGAAAAGTTGAAAAATATATAACTGCTATAAATAATGCTCAGTAACATTTATATATTTGTTATCTTTGTTACTTGTTAACTGGCTAGGTTATGAAGTTCACAAATTTTAATGTAATTAATATCTAGTCTGTTAAGGTTTTCTTTCTATTCCAAATGAGAAATGTATTTTCTATGTTTATACCTGTGACATAAACTGAGATTCGCTCGGTTTGATTCAAGTCTTTGGTTTATACTACATCCATGGGAAAAACGAGTATAAATTTCGAAAAAATATCAATTTGTGACTTTGACTTTGTATTTAAAACTTAATTTTTAATTTTCCGTCAAAATTTTGTAACTTCATTGTTTTCTAATTTTGAATTTTTTCTAATTTTGCATTTAAAAATCACTGCTTAATTTAAGGAGATAATAATATTTAGAACGTCACAAGTATTTTTTTCTAAACTAAGATTTCAGTACTTAATATAAAAAAATTTTCCTTAAAATTAGAAAAAATTATTCTTAAACTTATATATTTTTTAGTCCTGTATTTTGGATTTTTTTATTAAGTTTATTACTAGTTTTAAAAAGAAAAGTTTAAGATTAAAGCTATAGTGAATTTAAAGAGAACAAATACTTGTCACATATAGTAGAAAATCACATTCTTAAAATAAACAATATTTTTCTTATTTTAAACAGCTCATTTTTATCAGTGCTCATTTATATCTTGATTACTCTAGCCTTTGAAGAAAAAGAATTTTATTCTATGGCTATATATTCATTAACGATATAACTTTTTTTTGCTTTTCTGAAAAAAATATACGTTGATAAGATAAATAAGTTATATTAGATAAGCATGCCTTCGATTTCAGTTAAAATTTACTTGAATGTGGCAACATTCCTGCGCACTGCAGTTATTTAAAAAGTTGGTACGTCGTATTTCACGTTTTCAGTTGACGCTTTTTTTCATTTTTCTGAATTTATTCGAAGTGTTTTTTTATGGCAAAATCGATTTAATTAATTATTAAAGTTAGGCTTAGTTAAGTGAATACATTAAAATGAGTACTCAAATTGATGTTAGTAAGTTGAAAGTGAATGAATTAAAGGCGGAGTTGATGATGCGTGGTTTAGATCCGAAGGGACTAAAATCCGTTCTAGTTGAGCGTTTACGCGAAGCTCTTATTCAAGAAGGTAAATTTTATTCTGAGGAAAATTTTGAAACTGAAACCGATTTAGTTTTCGCGCTCAATTGTGAAAAATCAATTCGCCTCCTTTAAGGTTAAAATGGTGTCGACGCCACGTTTTTGAAAGCAAAAAGTTTAAAGTTTCAACATTTTCTAAAAATTTCTTCGAACTCGTTGCTTAGTAAGTTATTTTATTGTATGTTCTCGTGTTCGTAAACATTTAAGGATCACTTGATAAATCTGTGAGTGAAAGCAATGGACAAGATTCGCAAGACAATGATGCTGTGACGGAAAACGACAACAAATCTGAGAACGAGGTAATCGATAGTACGTTTTTTGAAACAATTTATAATTTCGTTTTTGGAATTTTAGTTTTCGGAAATAGACAAAGAGATAAGCAAAAATAACATGAATGATGCGATTGGTGATTCAGATACGATAGCCAACGAGAGTCAGTATTTGACTGCTGACGAAGACGGTCAACAAGATGATAAGTCAGCTACGACTAACGGTGAAATTACCGAATCGCTTTCCATCCGGAACGAGAACGTAGAACAGGCTAAAAATGACATGTCTATGGAGGAAGTTCCGGAGAAAAGTGCTGAAGATGATGCTACTAAAACTGCAACGGCTGATGAAACTAAGGATGCAACTGCAAAAAAGAGCGATTCTACCGAGCAAACGGTTTCTTCAATTAATGTAAAAATGAATCAATTATAATTAATATTTTTTAATTTAGAAGGAAAGTTATAAACGGAAACGATTTGAATATGAAAATGAACCGAATTTTGACGAAAACACTGTGTTGTTATCTTGGGGTAAGTAGTTACTACTGTAACGTAATGCTAAGATGTTTGAAATATTAAATTTAAAAATCAAAATGATAAAATTCTATATATCAAAAAGTATTTGTAATTCAGTAGTTTTATTTTTGTGTGTAAAAACATTTAAATTTTATTTGATCAAAATTTGTACTAATGAAAAATTTTATTTGGTATAAAATTTTTGATTAATTTTTACCATTAAGGAAAAGCTGTATTTTTTCTGTACAAAAAAGTTTAAAGTGCAGTAGTACTTTGACATACGAATGCCCTACTATATGATTCGTGTATACAAGTGTTTAAGATACGAGCCGTTAAGCAAGCGATATTTTCCTTTAAAGATGCTAACAAGATTTGAGATTCAAAGAATAGCACACGACACCAACATGCCGGGTACATGTTGGTGTCGCATGAGGCTCTAACAGTTTAACAGATTAGACCTCAATTTGTGTACTGTTTCCTTTCTTACTCATGCCCTTTTGATAAATTGAGTTCATGTTTTTGGCTTTTTGTACATTTAGTATTTCAGTTGATTTTAACGAGGAAAATTGTTTTGATATACGAACAAAGTCAGGAACGAATTAAGCTTGTATGCCAGTGTACCACTGTATGTTCTCTTGTATTTAGATGATTTTCATAGATTTTTGTCCACGGACCTTCAAATAAAGAAATCATATAAAAGCCCAGTATAAAAATATAAAATAAAACATTTGTATGTAAAAAGATGTTTATGTAATTGAATTTAATCGTAATTAAGATTTAGTAATGAAAATAAACTTTAAATATAAGTGGAAATCAAATTTTGTAATATACGTTTACAAAGGTGTATACAATTACATATTGTATTTTTAAATACCTATATATTTTATTTAGCATGTAAAAATCGCTAGTATTTTATTTATTTAATTTTTATAATAATTTAAAGAAAATACATTATTTTGTAATAAACCTTGAGATTCTACGGTCACATTTCAAAGATCTCTCAAATCGGGCATCCATGAGAATTTTTATGTACTACTTTGAGAAGCACTGTTTTAGGTACATTTGTATTGTATCTGTAATTCATTAGAAATTGAATTACAAATATTGAAAAAAATGGTAAAATTTTTGCATTTATGAAAATAATATGTTTATTTTATTTAAAAATAAGTGAAGACATCAATAGACGATTTTTGTCTATTAGAATTTGGTATTTTCACATATATTTTTGCATTGTGTCTTACAATGAAGGGTCTGGAGGTGTGTCATCGTAATTTCCATCAAAATACCTTCATTCGATTATAGATATCTTCGGATTAAAAAAAAAAATGACATTTGTACCCTTAATTCGTTTGGGGCTAAATTCTAGGAGTTGAAAATGGACACTATCAAAACTTATAAGTAGTTTACTTTTTTAAAATATGATCTTAAAAAAATGTACAATATGAAGATCTACAGAAAATACATTTTTTATATAACTAATAATATGGCGTCAATTTTAAAAGAAAATCGTTTTCCTAGCTTTTTTTTCAGTTTTTTTTTTTTTTATATAATCTGTATACAATATTTACCTATATCAACGTGCTTTATATTACTCTCATGGCACTTTATATGACTCTTTTTACTAATTTGTTTTTTATCGTAACGTGGCACTAAAATCGAAAATTGTTGATTTTGTACGCTCTATTTTATAAGAAAGTATTATATTTCTTAAAAACAAAATTTTTTTAAACTCTTTGAAATAGTTACACATATCGTGCTCTTATAACGCTGAAAATTAAATAATTTTTGTACTGATATTTCACGTGTGTGTCTGATTCATTCTTAATACAGATTACCTAGGTTGAAAAAAAAGAAATTTTTCTAAATTTTCTTTTATGCTGGTACAAACTCTAGAAACGAAAGTAATGATGTCTTTTAACATAACCTTCCACAATGTTGCTGAAAAAGGCTTATTCACCTTTTACCTATTTTGTTTGATAGCAACTGTAAAAAAAATAAGCATAGCAGAAAACTCTACTTATCAATTTTTTCAAAGCTTTTTTTGACTTAGTCGAAGTAAAATAGAGTTATTAGTAACATAATGTTAAACGTCAATGTTGATAGTTTATAAAATAGAGCAGTGCTATCAATATTTAGTGAGAAAGATAAGAAAAGGCTTTGCCGATCTTGGTAATCTGCTTTCCAATTAGAATTTGAGGATCTATTTTTAAATTTTTAAATTTAAATTTTGAGCTTAAAATTCATATTATTTTTAAGCAAAAAAATCAATTCAACAAATACATTTTTATTTGTCAAATAAATAAACGAAAATAACTTATTTAAATCTAACTAAAATTAATTTGTTTTTTAGTTGATTCTGATTTAAATTTGGAAATTCATCGGAAGAATTTTGTGCGAGCTAGACCAATTTATGGACAGACATTTGGATACATCTGGGCCGGTGCAAGAGGAACACATGGTATTAAAAAAGGGAAAGTTTGGTATGAGATCGGCATTACGGAACGCTTGGACTGGAAGGACGTTTGGATCAGTAAGACTAACACGTTATCCAATATGTTAAAACGTGGCCGTGATCAAGAACAAGAACAGGATCAGGATACGGCTGAAAAAGAGGTGAACGAAAACGAATCAATGGGCGATTCTGAGGCGAAAAAGGCTAAAATCGAAGAAACAAATGAGAAAACTGTTGAAACACCTACAGAAGATAAGGAAAGCAGCGAAACAAATAAAGCTGAAGACGAAAATGCGGCGACTACTACAGAAATGGCAGTAACTACTGCTGATAGCAGTGAAAACCCTGAAGAAGAAAAATCGACGTCGATTCAAACAGAATCTGGTGACACTGTCGAACGAATGGATACGAATGATGCTGAAGGCCAAACACAGATCACCGTTGGCGGTGTGGATTTCAGCAAAGACGCCGATATGGATGCAGAAGAGAGCGCAGAGACAAAGGAGCTGACCGAAGAGGACTTGGAGCAAAAGCGGATCGACGATACGTCACATGCGATTCGAATCGGCTGGTCGGCTTTGTATACGAGCATGCAGTTGGGCGAAGACGAGTTGTCGTTTGCGTTTGACTCGCTCGGTTACAAAGCCACCAAATCCGAGTTCACAAAAGTAACAATTCCAAATTATAAAGAAGTGCTCGATAAGGGCGATCGTTTGGCTACATTCTTGGTAAGTGTTTAGTTTTCTTTAAAAGGCGCACAAATATGTCGTTTGTGTTCTGTGCTCAATAATTGTTTCATTTTTTAAATAATTCTTTTTGGCGAGAGCATATATTTGCCGTGGAATTTCGCGGGAAATTTTATTGAGAATCGCTCAAAACGGAATGAACAAACAAACGTTGATTCTCGATTACGACAACAATAATCGCAACGAATTTATGAAATGAATAATTACCCCTGTTTTACGCATGTAGGATATCGGTGACGACGAAATCAAAATCTACTTTTCGATTAACAGTAGGGAGATCACTGAGGAAAATTTAGTTTTCCATTTGCGCAAAAACGAATTGGGCCTTGGCCCTGATCAGGACCTGGTTTTGTACCCGCACATTTTGACGCGCAATTTCAGTTTTCAGACACTTTTTGGTCACATACCGAATCCGGAATCCAATTCGGTGCCAGTTGAACAGACCGCATCGACGACAGAGACGCCGTCATCAGCACCTGTAGTGGCTGCTGTTACTACTGATGGATCAGACGCGGTTATCGACAGTGCTGCAGATGTGGACTCAAAAATGGCTGTTGATGAAAACAAAACAACTGAAGAAACAGAACAAAAGGATGATGATGCTAAAGCTACTGATGACACTGCTACTAATGAAAAGCCATCAACTGATGCAACAGCCTCAGCTGACGCAATACATACAAAAGCGCCGGTTACTGCTAAATCTGTCAAGCCAGAAAATATTTATTTGGTCGACGATCTTAAGCCTGTCGGCGATTTTGTACCAATTGATCAGTTTGAAGACAAAGTACCGGGTGTGAAACGTTTAGAGAGACGCGAAGATTGTGAAGCAATCTTCATGATCGGTATGCCGTTAACTGGAAAAACACGTTGGGTTCAAAATTTTGTCAGTGAAAATAAGGATAAGAATTATACTGTTTTAGGCAAGGAACAGTTACGTGAAAAAATGAAGGTACTTTTTTTAAATTTCAAACATAATAACTATCGGATAAAAGATTTTTGTACCTGTGACCCTCTTTAAAAAAGAAAAATTGTTACATCCTCTTAATTTTTCTAACAATATGGAAGATTTTTATTTAAAAAAAAGCTTTATTACACAAAGTATTGATTGTAAAAAAGGTGGTCTAAAAATATTTATATGATACTCATTGATTAAACCCATAGAATACCCAGATCGGCAAAGGAAAAAAATTTTTCTAATTTCCTTTCGTTTTTATGTTGGTACAAGTTTCAAAAAAAGTGGTGGTATCTCTTGAGAAACCATTCCTCAATGTTGCCGAAAAAATGCTCATTTGTTATATATAACATTTCTTCAATGTCTATTGCAATATAAGTAAATTTAGTTAAAAATTCTTTTCATAAACTATTCATTTAATTTTCTTTAATGTTTATTCAAAGTAAAATGTAAATGTTTATATGAAAAGTATTATAAACGGCAACACCAATCATTTATAGGAAAAACAGAGTGGCGCTATCAAGTTTTAAAGGGAAAGATGCGGGAATGCTTTGTCGATTTGGGTAATGTGTGATTAATACGATACCTTAAAATTAATATATTAAAATATATTAAAACTAATATATTTTAAAATATACAAATTATGTTTTATTGATCTAAAAAAATTTTTTTTACTTCAGTGATCTGTATTCACAGAATAATTATTTCCAAAACTTCCTCGTTTCAATTTATGGTACCAATATTGATGCATCTATATGTGTGTTGATTACATATTCAAATTGAAGCAATTTTATTTTAACTTGGTTCTTTTTTTCATTCAGTACATTATGTTTGTGAGAACACTTTTATCTGATATTAAAATTTTTCCGTATAAAAGTCAAAAAGCATTACTAACTAGCAAAGTTTTAAAAACTTATTAGTGATTCTTCTGTAGGCTCGTAACCAGTTTATTTAAAAATATTTATTGTAGTCCCTAGGTAACTTATCACAGTTTTTGAATTCCTAAACTTTGCGTAATCTATTATTACTCTACATAAAGAAATATTAATAGTTGAAGAACTTGATTTTTTTTTAATATTAGATGAATGGTAAAATTATAAAAGTAGCCAGTGAATATCAAATGGAGAAATGTTTAAATCATTTGCTGAATTTCGCATCAAAAAGGCGCCGTAATTTCATTGTAGATGATTGCAATTTATTCTATAAGATGCAAACAAACCGTTTATATCCGTTTCGCGGCATGAAACGAAAAGTTGTTATAATGGTAATTAGTGAAGAAGAGCAAAATGAAATGTTCCGTAAATCGAATATGAATCGGACTAGAATTATGGAAATGAAAGCTAATATGTATTTGCCCAAAGTCGGAGATTTGGTAGAAACGATTGAATATGGCGCTTTACCAGAAGCAGAAGCAGCCACTGTTATCGAGAAATTTAATAAAGAAGGTCGTGATGCAGGCTTTTCGTTCCAGGATAGAAAAAATAGGAATCAGATGAATCGTAGACCTAATTTTGGTAAGTTCAACTGGATATTTTGCAATAAATTTTGTTTTTGTATTTATAGAAACAAATGAGTTCTTATGAACAGTGCGCATTTTATAAGTTTTACAATAAACTACGTTAGGAATAGCAGATTTGAATTTTATTTTATTCGTGTAAAATTTACTATAAAATTACATTCTTATCAGTTTTCGGTGTAAAATGAAAGTGCGCATAGAATGAGGCTATTTCAGATATTAAGTCATTCTTATAATAGAAATAATTTTACTTAAATTTGAAAATGTACTGTAAAGTTTCGCTACCTTACATAAGGAGAAAGCTTTCGTATAGAGAGAACATAAAAACGATACTCGAAAAAAAGCACGTTATTCTTGATTTTTGTGGGGGAAATTTCAACCTCATGCGTAGGGCTTTCCCTCTTCAACACAATTTTCATATAAATAGCGGTGTGAATTTGAAATCGAAGAAATCGATTGAACTGTCCACAATGATTAGAACTCAGTGGAGTTCTTAGCAGTCACGTTAACTGTGGATCGCTTGAAATGCGAGACTGTCGATTACGATCGACACCACAAGTGCTGCAATATTTTTATTAAGTCAATTCTTCAAATAACCGTGGATGGTTCCAGAATTTCTAAGGAACGGTTTTAGAACACAATCGTACGTGCCGAGATTGCTCGCGGTTAATTGTGTTTCCTTTTTAATTCTATCGTTGTTGATTTTGGTACCACATATAAACGGACTTTAATCATCTATAATGATTAATAATATACGAGAAATTATCTTAAAAGGAGGATTCGTACAAAAATAAGTTTATAACTACTAATTAATTGTTTAAAAAATATTATTTATTTAGATCCATACTGGCGTGGTCGAAACCCGAACTGGGGACGCTATGATATGAGGCCATGGGCAGGCCCTGGTCCGTTCCAGCAATTCAATCGTTTTCCGCCACGATTTCCACCACGGAACATGCAAATGGGTGGTGGGCCACCGTACAGAAATCAACGAAATGTAATTTGCTCTTATTCAAATTTAAATTTTATAACTATTTCGGAAATTGTTTCAATAGCAAAGAAATTGGGGTCAACCATGGTGTCCAAGTAGCTGGGGTGGATATCCTCCATGGAATTATAATTACTATGGTGGTCCTGGAGGAGGAGGATACTATTATAATCAAGGAAATCGTAATAGACGTCAGTTTAATCAAAAGGATTCGAAGGGATCTAAGGATAAACATCAAGAAAAGCAGTTGGCTGGTGATCATTCGGAACAGAAGAAAGATCAAAGTGCTGAACAGAAAAAAGACCAAAATGTAGAGCAAGTGGTTGAACCTAAACAAGAACAAAAAGCAGAATCGAATGCTGATCACAACGTTGAATTGAAAGTTGAAAATGCCGCTGAAAATTAAGTCTTATATTTAAATATGAGTACCTTTTTTAGTATACACAATTTTAATTTACTTTTTTTCAATAATTAAGTTCCATGAGTGTACTTCATATTTAAATTATTCATAAAACGTACATGTATTCTGGTATATCAAAACAAGGAAAAATCTCATTAAATTGATTTCTAATGAGAAAGTCGTATTTAAATTTTCATTTTTTTTTTTTTCAATGTATATTTCTTAATGTCTTTTAATACATAC
>AGDA01080541.1:0-14472 GCA_000281935.1 Mengenilla moldrzyki | reverse complement strand
TACATCGATAAGATTAAAGTAGTCTGAGGAATAAAAAATAACAATATATTTTGTTTGCTTAACACATTAGCACTCGCTATCGCGATATCACGTCATTTAAAATTCTTTTCTTGGTTATATTTAACGAAAATTATCTAACTACTGGTTTGAGAGAGTGGCAATAAATAAATAAAATAAATAAATAATAAGCCATGCTTACTAGGTGGGGTTAGCACTCTAGCACTACAGCCATATGGCTTATTGTACTTCTAGCAAGCCGGTAGTTCAAAGGAGCAATTACATGTATACAAAAAATCCAAGTAAACGCCTTGGTGTTTGTTGGCAACAGCCGACCTGAAATCTCCTATCCCAGGATGGACATTTCCAAGGTTATAAACAGCTGCCCAAAAAGTCTCTGAGCATTGCCTTCAAAACCCTACCCCCAGAGACTTGGCTGTTGGTCTCCCCAATACTGGGTCTCACCAATCCCAAATCGTGGGAATAGTAATCGAAAAGCTGCTGCTTTCCTTCCGACAAGAGAATACTTTTAATAGATTCTCTTATCGTAAGAAATTATCACAAGATAGAAGAGGCCTGGATTCTGAGGCTTGAAGTTTCTTGTTCCCCTAACCATCTTCAGTCATATCTACTTGTGTTACCGCAGCTTTCAGAGTCTAATTTTTTCTCCTTTCGAACGTTGGTTTCTTTTTCTTTTACTGCTTTCCAGCGCTCAACACTGGAAAGCATTTTTGCCTTTCCAGTAGAGACTCCTAGAAAGTTTTTTTTTGCATAGAGGTTTCATTGGTTAATTTCCTTCCATTTAATTTAGATTCATATAAATCTGATAGTCACCGGGTAAGTGTAAGGTCCGCATCGTTAGTGACCAGGTGATAACGATTTAAGGCTCTCATTCTAGGGGGTTCTCGGTACCCAGGAGGCTCCGTTGTCCTCATCACTCACTCCGGATAGAAATCAGCCAATGGGCACAGGTCGCTTTATACCTTAGGCTGAGAGTGAGGAAGGGGGTTGGTCCGCAGCCTCTTATTTGCTTATTCGAAGCTGTCCCAATGGGACTTTCGGCTATCCGCCACTTACCGACGCGCTCAGTAGCTCCCACAGCCCTGAGAAGAGTGGCAATATTAAATATTTTTTGTGATTATTAGTCATTGTTAAATATTGTTAAAACATGAGAGCTTATTTAGCTTTGACTTTTCACTATTTCTTTGGAAATTGAAAATAGAAACCAAAAAGTTGCCGGGCGTCAATGTGTTAATTTTACCAGTACTTAAAGTTTAACACGCTCGCGGACGTGAATGCTATAGCATTCATTTTCGTGGTGATGCTAAATGACGTGAATGCTATAGTATCTACATTTCGTAAAGTTCTGAGAGAGCTAACTGTCATTGTACACTTTTTTTGTTGAGAATTTTTGTTATGTTCAATTATTCACATTGTAAATACCCCATATGCTTCAGTTAGACATTTGAGATCAAGGCAAAAACATCAACTTTTTGAATTTTCGTATTATCGTAAATAATTTCTTGTCTATTTTTATAGCTCCCTGAAATTTTTAGTGTCCGCGAACGGGTTAATTTTTCAAAAATTAGATCGAAACTTTTATATATTTTAATTCTGATTTATAATTTTAAGTTTGATTTTAGTTGTTTTTTTTGGAATGAAATTAAAACAGACGTTGAGTTTTCATCTTCTAAGATTATACTTACCTATTGCCATATAAGTCTTGTAATCGAATACTTTTGATGTTTATTGTGAAAAATTTCTGGTTACTGAAATTTGTTTTTACGTCTGCTGCATAATGAAATTTGATATTTGCCTTGATAGATCTTTCTATATTAGAACCAAACGATCCATATTTTAGTGCCACCAATCCGTATACAATTTTTGTTAACGAAACTGTTTCTTCTGCACTTAATCTTAATTTTTAATTTAATTAATTTATTGAAATAAATCACTTTAATATTTTAAAAAAACAACTAAACTAATTGTGCGACAATCATACTTAAATTTTACAATATACATTTTTCGTAAACAAATTATTACGAAATGACAATCATTAAAATTTTAAAATTGTTTATTTCTTTGTAAATTAGTTATTAATTAGTTATTTCTTACTTTATACGAACCGAATTTTGTTAAAAAACGTTGTTTTGAAAATCAAACAGTGAAGGCTGCTAATTATATAAATATAAAAAAATATTGAACCAAGATTAATAAAATGATTGTTGTAATAGAATATATAATTGTTAAATTTAATTGCAGTTACTATATTCCAATTGTAAGAAAAAATTATTGTTTCCAGTTAAAATTCGGTTAGTAAATTATTTAATTACAGTTATATTTTGAGAAGATATCATGATGTCAAAAATATTCAAGGTTATGTTAAAGAAAAATTAAACAATTAATCGAAATAATATTGAGACCCATGAATAATAAAAATTTGTTTTCAACATGGAAAATTTATATTATATTTTATATATAAATTATCACTTTAATGTAAGTAAAAAGTTTCAGAAATTTATAATATAATTTTACAAATCGCTTGTATAATGTTTAAATTAGATTTTATATAGAATTGGGATCTTTGAAATAATGTTATTTGTTCGAGAAACTAGTGTTACAACACATTGTTTACAGACAGACTTTTCTATTAAAAAAATCAAATTAAAGTCTACGTCAAATTACGAGTAAATTGTAAGAATAAGATTTAAAATGGAAAATATTTTAATTTAGTGACTAAATATTAAAAATAATTTTCAGTTGATCGTGAGACTTTGAGTATATAAAATCTTAAAATGACCTGCGAGCCAAAAGTACGTATAACATATGTTATGTTGGCGAAACATTTGTTTTAGAGAATTTTTAAAACAAGTGTATAATTTTTTACTTCTGAAATTGGTTTTTTTAAAAAAAAAACTTGTAGTTTTTTAGTGCTGAAAATGGGTAAAGATATAAAAATACCATTTTTGACGAAATTAATAATGTTTTCAATCCTTTTTATAACAATGTTTTTCATGATTCTATCAACTAAGAAATTAGCAATACTTTTAAATGATTTTTAAAACGTTAAAAACGAAAAAAAAACACTGAATTTAACATATGGACCATATGGTGTGTTTACATATACTCCAAATGTCTATGGTGAAATTTAAGATCAATTTGTTATATTCCATCTGTATATTTTTTCTATAAAATATTTACAAATACAGAGTACAGCAAAGCAAACTGGTCAAATTTAAAAAGTAATAAAAAGTAAATATGGATGTATAGAAAAATCATTTTTTATTTTTTAAATTGGTATAGTGTACTAATAGAGTAAAATTAATTGTATGATAATCGCTTTATCATTAAATTTTACTATTTTACTATCATTATATTTATACTTACATATAATATACTCGAAACTGAACCGTTGAGTTTCTTAAATTCATTAATAGTGTGAAATAACCATCAGCTAAAGCCATTGCTATTGAAGTAGTGATGTCAGTTAAATGAATAATAACACGAGCTTGATGGCCGCAATATGGCTTATTTTGTCGTGTTATTAAAAACTGAGTGCCATAACCGGCCACAGACTCTCCCATTCTACCGAGTTCAAATTGATGTCGATTTCGAGAATCAGGAAAACATTCACCGTTGCGGAAGCTGCGGTAACCACCGTCACATTTATAAGAAAGAAATTGACATGCATTGTGGTGCTCTTTTTCACTATGAGCCAAAATGATTGATTCGTAAAATAAATACCAAGCGCGTGCATGGTTGCATGCAGTAGCAACATTTAGTTTAAGTGGTGATGTTTTAACTTCATCGCAACCAGGTTGTTCACGTCCACCGTTCGGAAAAAAATCCACGTGACCAATAGGTTTAACAATTCCTAGTCCATCGGTAAAAATCTGTCAATACAAAATGATATGTTTTTAAACATATTAGAAAAAGAATCACTTTAAAACTCAGATCTGTGTTTAAAAGCTTATTTATTTCTTGTCCAGTATTAGAAAAAATACCTTTTCATATTTTCTTACTAACAAACAACATTCAAAAGGTACCTAAGTATTTTAAACTGTAAAACATTTTGAGATATTTCCTTTTTCTTGATATATTTGAAAAACTTTTTAGTTAGAAAATTAGAAAATGTTTTATCATGTAATTGATTAAAATTTAAATTGCGACTAGACTTTTATTAAAAATGCTTATTTCGAATAGTCTCCTGAATGTGTCAAGTAAACGGATTTATCCCAATATCTATATACTCATTTTAAATTCAGATACCATTAAAATTTTTTTGTTGGTAGAGTGATACCAATTTATTCATTGACTTGTAAATAAAGCCACATTTTCGAATAGCCTAATTATTGTATTCATAAAAAACTGCTGCAAAAAATCTTTTTAGCTGTTAAAATGATTAATACAGATTAACTAGATTAGAAAAAAGAAAATATTTATTAAATTCCTTCGATTTCATGTTAGCACAAACTCGAACAGAAGTGAAGGTATCTTTTACCAAAACCTTCTGTAATGTTGGGAGAAAAAACCCTATTTGTCTTTTAGGCTGTCTTCGAAAACCTTATCACATTCGATCTTTAATGAGCTATTAACTTCAACCATTTTAAAAAAATGAATTAAAACGATAATAATTCATTGAACGCTAATTTTTTACCATTGTTTCAATAGTTTCATTTATATTTTTTTGTAAAAAATCAAATGATCGTTTTTGTTGTCATATAAGAGGAATAATAATAGCTGAAAAACAAAGAAATTTGGTTGAAGTTAATTTATTGAATTTTGGGGTGATAATTGAGCCCAAACAACCATTATTAAAAGATTGATCATAATAAGGCTTTCAAAAACAGTCTTCTAGTTTTTCTTCAACACTGTCTGCAGGAGAAACAAGTGTAGCAGAGTTTTCTCAACCACCTTAAACGTTTATTTGAAATTAAATAAACAAATTAGCAACAAAATTATGTTGAACACTGAAATTTATAGATAAAGCAGCCCAGATTTATATTTAAAGAGGAAGATAAGGAATCGCGTTGTCAATTTGGGTAATCTGTGCTATTAAACATATTTAATTATTCTTTTTTTGTTTGAGATAAGAAAAATTTTTAGTGGTATATTTCTTTCAAATAATATTATACTTAATTATGAATATCGATATTATATTTTTAAGCTAATGAACATTTCTGTTAAAAATTCTTACCAAGCTTGCATCAGAATGGATAACATCAACGTATCTGGCATCGGATTTGTCTAATTTTTTACTGTTTTCTTTTATTATATTATGATTGAATAAAGGTCCTGCTGGATCTAATCCTGTAATGCGACCAATTAAAATTCCGCGATCTTTTAATGTTTCCGATGCGCAACCAGCAATATGTGCTCCTAAAGAAAACCCAACCAAATGAATATTCTCAGGATCTAGTTGCCACTCAGTGATCATTTTGAATAGTAAATGCCCTAATTGCCGTCCTATCAACTCCGTATTGGCCACTGCTTTTGTATATTTTGGTCCTTTTGCACCGTTTCGCCAATCTACACATAACACTTTATAATTTTGCTTTGTAAAATTAGAAAATAAATTAACAAAATTAGATAGTTTAATATTTTCTCAAATGAAGTTAGTGAAGGGACTTATTTTGTTATTAAGTTGAAGCAAAACTAATTCAAAATATGTTAAACTAATTAGAAATATTTTTCGTAAAAATACTTGATTATCATTTCATATTTTTTAATTATTCTGGCAAGTAATCTGATGTACGATGCAATGTGATGTACAAACCTTTTATAAAGGTTTATACGAGCAGAATAGCAATGTTTTACGTAAATTGTGCTCATAAGATTTAATAACCAACGATCAAAAGAAGAGAGGGTTATGGTTTAACTACTCGTTTCAAATTAGTAGTTAAACAACAGTCTAAACCAGTGACTCCCAAAGTGTAAGCCGTGGCTCCCCTAGGAGCCGCGATACTGTCACTGGAGAGCCGCGAAATATTTAATTAAAGAATTCGGCAATTTTCAGTCTCAATATAGATGTTACTAAAACAGTTGAAATTAGGTATTTTATATTATTCCAGTGAAAGTAATAAGTATAAGCTTTTAATATTTCATTGTTAAATGAGTCATCTCTTTTAAAAGAAGAAAGTTCCAAATTTTTAAGAAAGCAAAAATTTAGAAAAAAAATTGATGAATTGAGGGAGCCGCGAAAATAAAAACAATTATTTAGGGATCCTCAAACTAGAAAAGATTGAGAACTTCTGGCCTAAACTTTAGATTATATAACAACCTTTGAATTAATTTCATGTTCCACGCCCATCATGAAAGGTCGCATAGTAGTGAAAAGGTGCTGAGCAGAAAACAACCATAAACAAACGAAAATTTATGATTAAATATACAGGTGTCTGCTGACACTTGTAAAGTGAGCATGCTCTCTAATTCTGAAATACAATATTTTTAGTGGCTACTAATCTTATTAGTCAATTAGCAAATAAAAATTAGAAATTAGAACATTTAAGAACAGATACGTTTTTTTTTTAAAGAAATATGTACATTACGAGTAATGTTTTCATTATTGAAAACATTTTCTATCACTAAAAATTATTAATTTTCACTTAGTTTTTAAGAAGTAATTAATAAATTTAATGTCTGGATATATTTGCTATCCCCTCACTATTTTAAGCAGTTAATTAAGTTTAAATCCTTTTGTGTTAAATCGCCATTGCTCTGTTAAATATGATTTAATTTTCTTTTATACTTTTTTATTAAGTAATATTTTCATGATTTTTTTTTTCAAGCTCATAAAATAATATTTTTACTTTTTTTATATAATAAAATCATACTTAGAAAAATTAGAAAAATTCGTCAGAAGATTCATTTTCTTTAAATTTTTTAAAAAAGAATTAATTTAATGCAGAGGTGTCAAACTTGTGGGCCGCGGGCCGCATGAGGCCAGAAGTAAACATTTCTACGGACCGGTTAATGTATTTGACCCAGAGTAAAAATAAAATGGAAACGTAAATTAAAAAACGAAACCAGCGTATAAAATGATATTATACTTTAGTTATAAACTGTCAAAATATAAACTATAATTTAACTTTATATGTTTATTACAATGTCAAAATACGCCAAATCTGGTTAAAGTGAACTTAAAGGCAACTAAAAATTTACAGATTTTACTCAAATTCAGGTCAAATATACGAATTATTGAGCTAAATTTGACAAAAAACAGATTTTTTGATAAAATTAAAATAATATTGACATTCAAACCGTGGCACATTGAACTAAAATCATATAATAACATAGAAGGAAATTTGGCATGTGAATGAAGAGAAAGCGTGCTATTCTTTTTCACCTCCTATCTGGCGCGTGACACAATTTCGTGCGGATTTAATCTGAGTTATCACATGGAAAAAAGTAATTCTCTGTTCATAAAATAGAAATTTTGTGTGCACACACAGCAAAACAATTAGCGCGTAATTCCCAGAACTGTTATTTAAAAGTTGCACGTCTGATTTCTTTCTATGTTATTCAATAAGTATTATTTAAAATAAAAATATTTGTTTATGTCAGTATTGATTTTTACAGCCCACCTAAAATTAAGCATTATTTATTTGGCTCTAAATAGCTTTTGAGTTTGTCACCCCGGATTTAATGCATTGATTGTAGCAAATTGAGAGAGTGATTTTATCTTTAATATTTGCACAGCATTGAGTGTATGTATATATAATTACGATAAACTCAAGGCTCTTAATTTTTTTTTCTACAACTCTACTGTACTTTTTTAAAATGATTATTAAGCAATTAATGATAAAATAAACTAATGCCAATGAGCAACGTATTTTTATAAAATTTAGTGCTCTCCAAGTTCACAACGTTAACTTGATATATTAAAACCCGAGAAAATTATTAAATTTATAAGTTATATCAAAGTCAATTATCGATAGATATACTACTTGACTAAACTATGTAATTTCTCAATTCATAATTGAGCTGATGACAGTCAACTTATGGTTAGGAGCTGAAAAAAGTAACATTATTTTAAGAATATTTCATTAAGACATTGATCTTTGATTTTTTTAATGAACAAGACGAAAATACCCCACAATCTCGTTAAAATCATTATGTTCGATGCCTTGGAATTGAAAAAAAATTATATTTTTTTTTCATTTATTTAAAAATGGATATGTGTTCCATTAGATCATCCCTGCGAGCTGGAAGTGCTTAAAAATATATTGGCTAAACATTTGTTTTAAAGTATTTTTAAAACAAGAGTCAAATTTTTCATTACTAAAACTTGTATTTTGTTAAACATTTTAATTTTAGTGCTGAAAAAACATAAATTAAGCGTAAATGTATGCATATAGTCATTATCAATTTTAACAAAGTATAAGTGAACTATTTAAGCTTCAGGTTAATATAGTTATCAATTTGCTTAGACCAGCTATTCCCAACCTAGGGTACGCCGCGGATTGCTTAGAAGTACTTAAAAAAACATGTAGTGGTGGCAAAAATTTCAAAAAAAATTACTTAAACAAAACTTACTGTCATCCTAAAAATAATTTATATTTCAAATTCTGTTTGTTTAATACAATTACAAAGCAAATAATTTTCTAGCATTAAACTTTTTTTATTGAAAGAAATTAATGATATAATTTTAATTTATGCCCATAATATAAAATATTTAAATAAGGGTTGCTGTTTAATAACAGTCGAAAAATAATACAAATAATGTTTTTAAAATGCAAATAATACAAAGCAATAAACCTTGCATGCCATAAATTTCAAAATTTCTGGTAAATTTGCAACAGCAACTTTTATAGACGCTTCGGTGGAAAACGGTTTCTTTTAGTTACAACAAAACATCTATAGATGTCGGAACAGTAAAAAATGTTTTTCGCTGACATCTATAGACTTAAAAATATGATCGAAAAGCATTTTTCAATATAACATCCAAAGAAAGCTCGTTGTTACTGAAATACATATTTTCCCATTGCGGCGTATATAGATGTCACTTGGACAACTTTGTCACAATTTTTTAAAATGTTATTTTCATGAAAGGGTATTCAAAAATAATTTTTTATAAATTAATCTCTGGAAACAAATTTCTTACCATTTGAATATTTTTCCTAAAAGATTTTTTATTTTTGTTCCTGTGTGACGAAACACTAAACTATCCGTATAGCCAAGATGATGTATATAAGGTTTTCTCATAATGGAAACATTATATATAATAATAATTAAAAGAATTTCTATAATCCATTATAAAACAACATAAATATTAGATATTACCTACATTCACGCAAAGTTTAAAAGATTTTCTGATTTTTTACACATAAATCTAGTAAAATTTTTATATACCTAATTTTTCCGAAAGCAAGACACCCTCCGAAAATAAGGCCTGTCGTGATTTTTGGAACTTTTTGTAAAATAAGACATTTTCTGAAAATAAGCCCTATCATGTTCCAAAAGAAGATGACATGACTGTAATTGAATAAATAATAAATATTAAATGAAAAACTATAAATATACTTTTATTCTGGCTCTCCACCAAAATTAAGCCCTAGCGCGTATTTTGGACCAAAAAAAAGTAAGAGTGTCTTATTTTCGGAAAAACACGGTATAATTTCAATGTCAAATTTTCCTATTTTCAAAGTATTGCATGGAACTTATTCTATATTCCAAATTTATTATTTAAGTGTTCCACCATTTTAACTATACGTATAGTAACGTAAAATTCTTGGGTTCAATTTCCATTCTTTTTATTTTAATCCAGGATGATTTTTCTTCTTTGAAACTAAGAGAGCTTGAATGAATTTGCTGATCTAAATCTAACATAGTATTTAATTAAATATTTTTTATAAAGAGCTATGGCAATTAAAAATATTTACAAATTTTAAGAACGCTTCAATGCCATTCATTGATTCTTGACTGTTCCATATTCCTAAGTAGCCATGGATTAAAACTTTGAGAATTTCATTCGATCCTTTTTTTGAAAACTCGTTTTTAAACGGCTCTTTTAACTGAAGATTATTGATATCAATTTGATGTGGTTCATTCAGATATGTTTTATTATAGAATAAATAGAATTTTGTATCTAAAATTTCAGGATTTTCTGGAACTTTTTGTAAGAAGTGTAATTTTTTACGAACAAAACAGCCAATTTGATCTGAAATAAATACTAAATTAAATACTGATTCAAGTACTTGAAATTTTCTAAATCGTAAGCGTTTGATTTCTTTTGGCGGTACTTTTTAAAAGTATCAATAACATATATGTAAATACAGCTTAATTAATGTCCCGTGTAACACAAGCGATATGTTTAACGATCTAAATTTTCGTTATTTACGATTGTTTAATCGATAAAATTATTATACGTATATAATATTTGCAGTTTTAATCAAAAATTTATACGCTTTTATACACAGAGTAAGCGAATATATTATCTATATAATTTAAAGTTAAACTTACACTGTTTTCTCTATGATAGCTTTTAAACATTATACGTTTAAAGTATCGCTTGAAATTCGTCAATAATTGTATCATAATTCTAAAATTTTCATTAAAGAAATCAATGTTTGTTATATGATTAATTTTTAAAAAGTGAGTAAAATAAAACTTTAATAAGTACCGTGTGCCACAACATGTTTATTAAGATATTAATGGTACCCAAAAGTTTTTTTAACAATATTTTCAAACATATTTCATATGTTACAATAATGTAAAAACATGTTATTTTTAAAATATTTTGACACAAAATTTTAAAGCTTTTTTAAAATTGTTTCTCATTATATTTTGTTATTGTTTTCATGCTGTACTAACTGGGACATTGGAACCGAAGAAAAATTAAGGGTCTTAAACTTGTGCCTTTTTAATGGAGCTGGAACCAAAAATTAGTTTTTTTTTATCGAACAACATCAGTTTCCCGCTTGACCACGTTACATTATAAGGAGAATTTATATTACCATTATATAAAATTGTCAATATTTCAAAAATTATATTATTATTATATAATAAAAATTATATTGCAAAAATTACATTATCATTATATAATAAAAATTATATTGATATTATATAAGAATATTAATATCGCAGATATTATGTTACCATTATATAGCAGAAATTTGAAATTTTCGCAAATTTATAAAAAGTTATTTTGAATTTCTGATTATTTTAATCGTTTTTTAATGTCCTATGTGTGTATAAAACAATAGAAATTTTATAAAAAATATAATTTGTTTCATTGTTAAACGATATAACATTTTAGAACGTAGTTTTATTCACAGAGAAACGCAATTTTCATTATTTTCTTCTTGAAACATTTCTTTGCTCTAAGACGAACTTTCCCAGTAATTTAGTAATTAATTGTAACTAACAGCATTATGTTTTAAAAAATGAATTTAATAAAATACTTTGTATTAGTTTATTTATTTGTTTAAAGAATAAAAGTAAGTTATCAACCAGTTTTTTTATAAAAAATATTATTTTATTAGATTATGAACACTGAATTTTTTACAACTAAAATTCCGTAGTTTCTGAATTTGTTTTAAAGTTGAATTTTAATAAAATTTGATAAAAAAAATTAAAAAATTAATATAAAATATTGCAACAGATATAATTTAAGTACATTTTTAAAAAATGTCAAATAATATACGTTTTAATATAATACACTTTACGGGTTTTGAAATATTACTGTAATATTTTTTCGTAATGTTAGTGTAATATTGTTTTGTAATGTTACTACAATATTTTCTCCACAATGTTACTGTAATATCATTTTTGTAATGTTACTGTAACATGAACAAAGTGCGTCAACTTCACATGTTATCACAATATTACCGTAACGTTGCTGTTATATAAATTTAATATTTGTTACAAAATTTATATTGAAGTTTGCGATGTTGTGATTATATTATCACAACATAACTGGTCAAGCGAGTTGTCTTTCGAGATGTTCGTTCTTCTAGCGAAGCAACTAATAGTATTGTCATACATATAAAAACCCGATGTTCGTTAAATCAAAGCGTATTAGTTTTATCGTTAGATGTAAATAATGCATTTAATTCATGACTTTAAGAAAATATGTTACATAAACTGATATATGAGTCTGCTTATTACAGACTTATTGCTTTTTTGTTACGAATATCAAACAGTATTATCCTGAAACAGACAAGAAATGAGTCTACAATATGAAATATCCTGTGGTTGTCCTCGAGGGTCAGTTTGTGGGTCAGGACTGTGGAAGTTAATTTCAGATGGTTTACTTTCTTTCCTTGAAGACACTGAACGTATAATTAATTTTTCTGTAAGACGATGCGTTTGCCTCATTAATTAATTTCATATATATTATATACCAGGGGTAGCCCCAATACGTTAATCATGATCGAATTGCCGTTCGCAAACGTTTTGAAAGTAGTTCGCAAAGCTAAAATGAAACATGTTTTCACTTAAATTTTATGTTTGAACATGTAAATATTTGAAAATATATCAACAATTTAAATTACAAATCTGAATTAAATCCCAGTGTTTAAAATATTGTTGTCTCGACAAATCAAAACAAAATTTTGAACAGTAACAATTTATAACATATTTATAGTCATTCCCGAATTAGATTTTACAAGATATATTTTGTAAAAATATCAGTTGCTCCTAGGGAATAAAAGTTTGACCACACCTGATATACAAGTTTCATTCTTAGACTTTAAGTATTCATTTTGAAAATTGACTGAAAACTTATTAATATGAAGTGAAAAGAAAATTATTTGAAGTAAATATAGTGTAAGGGTGTTAAAATTTTAAAGTATATGTGTTCTTAGACTTACAAATAAAAATGACATCAGTTTATTGACTCAACTGTTTAATTTTCTCTTAGCTCCGTAGGTAAACTTTTATAATAAGTTACACGAGAAAAACAAAGCATAAGGCAGTGGTGGTTGGTCAACCGGTCAATCGTGTTTTTTTGTGTGCAAAAAAGAAAAATATTATTATTTTAACATACAGTACTGGGCAAAAGTATCGCGTATATTTTTTTTTCACAGAATATAGACGAAGAAATAAATTTTAATCTTTGTTTATGTGTGGCTGATTTCAATTAATAAATTTTGTTAACAATTATTCATGTTATTTGATTCCTTTGGACGTGAGTTTTAGACTTAAACTACGCATATGACAACAAGTCGATCGCGACACATTTTCCAAATAAAAATTTGATCTTACGTACAGAAAAATTGGCCATCCTTGGCATAAGGAATACGGCTCATTATAAATTTTATTATTTTTTTATTACTACTTATTTAAAAATTTAAAATATGCGTTTAAAACCGTTGTTTTTGATTTTAGCCATTATAAAATTGATGTTCAACAAAACGTTTTCATTTTCAAAATTTTGTGAAAACTATAATAAGTAAGTTTAAGTATAGATTGTTATCCGTACATTGATAAAAACAAAATATGAAAATAGTAATCCGGTGGGCGTCAATAACCATATGTCATCCTTCATTTATTGCTTATGTAACAAATTCATACTCAAAAAATATTGCCAAATAAAGATATCATTCTATTTTACGTCCAAATATTATTTTTAGTTTTGAAAAATATTTTGTAATTATTTAGAAAAGTAATCAATATAAATTAACACTAATGAATATTTTCATAGAAAATTTCGGACAAAAATTTACATTACAAATAAAAAGCTATTTTCTTTCGAATTACATAAACGTAATTAAACACTTAATTAAAATTCGCCAAATAGTTACTCAACAACATATCGATTTACATATTTTAAGATATGACCATTGTGATTACCGTAACAAATTTGACGTTGTCCAAAACGGCGACTTTTCATCATAGACATTATTTTCGGTTTTCGTAGGAGCTGAGAGTCCATCGATAAAATTAGTATACTTATCAGTATTAATTTTATTATCATGTCGAAATAGAAATTTCATCCACGTTTTTTATTATATGAATTAAAAACTTATAATTAATAACTGCTATCGAGAAATGATTTGCACCAACACTAATAGCAAAATATGCTTCTTAATTTCAATTGAAGTCCATACTTATAATCATACTTTCACTATTTCCATTTTTTAAAAGCATTTTTATAGTACTTTAAAGCTAATTTCAAAAAAGAAAAGTTAATTCATACGTACAATTTTCTTTCTCTTTTTCTAATTTATTATTATACTATCATTGATTTACTTTTATAATTATTAAACTTGAATAGAATTGTAAACAGTAAACAAAGTTTATACAAATTTAAATTAAGCAAATTTTAATTTTGCGACTTTGATGTATAACTATTCTCGTCTTAAAAAAAAAATGAAAAATTACAAATTTCTAAGATATGTAAAAAAATTTCACGGTAAAAGTCACATTTCGCTCAATAATTAAAAATGAAATTATAAAAAAGATAATGTAAAAGAAATGCACTTTAGAAAATGATATTCATTTACCAAAAAATCAGGAAGTGTTTTAATCGAA
>AGDA01080435.1:0-11047 GCA_000281935.1 Mengenilla moldrzyki | reverse complement strand
GTAACTTTTTGTATTTTTTTTATTTATGTTACGAAGAGTGACAAAAGCATTTGTAATGGTTTTCTAAATCATTTAATGCGAATGGCTCATTACGCCCTTACATTATTACTTGCTCTGTGGCGATCGCTTCGAAATAAATATGATAAAAAATACGATTCGGAAAACAAGTTTCTAAAATGAAACTTTTTTGTGAATCGTATTTAACTGTCTCTATCAAAGATTTGAACTAAAGTATTCTTTGAAGACCTTTTTAAAAATATACTCGAGAGAAGTTTGATTAATAAGATCTTTTAGAATTTACTCGAACTTGCATAAAATACAAAAATTGAGTAACTTTGAGTAGCTGCAACGTATTAGCTCTCCTATTGAGGGTTTATTTTTGGAAATGTATTAAGTTTCAATTTCACGTGATTTTACTTTGTTTCAAACACTAGAATTCATTAGAATATTAACCTCCTATGAGTCTGACAAATTCATAAAATTGGAGTCTCAACATCCAAATCTTCTTAGTGTAGGATATTTACAAAAGCCAAAATTATTTCAATTTGCTTTAACTGTAATAGAATAACTTAAAATAAACTAACATGAAAAAAAATAGATGGGCTTCTTCATTATAAATGTATATACTATACACTATAAATGTAAAAAAAATGTAGTTAAAAGAAGTATTAAAATTTTAATGCCTTAGAGAAAAAATAACAATACACAGATAGTAAAAATGTCCACCAATGTATTATTATTAAACATCTTTAACTGAAACCAGAAATATTCGAAATTTAATTTAAATAACCATATTCATATCTGAACACTTTTTTCAACAATTTACTTATTATCAGAACATTTAGAGCATTTTTGGAGAATATATTAAAGCGTACAGAATAGAGACTTGTTCTGTGTTTCTAAAATTTAAACATTTTTTTAAAAAAAATTGAAAACTAGATCGCAGCCATATTTTGGCAAATACGGATTTCAACCTGGGTTATAGCTTGTGACCAACTAAAAATATAACCAGGTTGTTCGTTAAAAAAGTCTTTAATGCTTTAAATTTCCAAAAAAAACTAACCGAAAAAATTATTTTTATAGAAGCTCATTAAATGAATAGGCTATGATTTAAATGAAGTTTACAAAACAATAAAAATATCGTATACGATTAAAACTAATCATAAGTCAAAACGAAAACTCCTAGTGCTCATAGTAATACTTACGTCATAATGTATAATTTAATTATGCGACGAAAACTGGAAACTATATTTTGCATATTATAAATTTTCATGAGAATTTCCCCATTGTGTTATTATACGCTGCTTTTTTTATTAATCGGGAAGTGAATTTTCTAATTTGGAAAACCAACTCGTATTTCATACTCCTAAGCCATACTCTAATTGCAATTGTTATTGCCACGCTTTCACTCCAGTAACCCCGTATTTAAATATACCTTACAATCGCTTTTTTAACCGTAAATTTATAAGATTTTTAACTATAAAACTATAGTTTTCAGTAATAGCTTAGCAGTTTTGGAAATTTAATCAATCATTTATGATAGAAGTTATAATTATTCAAATTAGCTAAACAATTCAGATTATTATTCTAATTTGCAAGTAAAGTTATTTCCTATGCGTGTATACATATGTAGTTTTAGCCTATGTGTGAGAAGTGCGTATGAGTCAAGTGACTGTGTTTACGTGAAACTGATTTTTTAACTTTCAATATGTTGAGTAATCGGAGCCAATTGTCTTCGTTTGACGTATGTGTGTGTATGTATGTCTATATGAAATGCACAGTGTATACGTAATTCGGAACCGTATTCATTATTCCACTAACAATTGTTGCTACCGTGTGTATTTTACACACATACGAAATTCATTGTTCTCGCTACAAAAACGTATCACTCCTAATTTACATATTCGAAATAATAATAATTTTGTCATTTCCTTCTTTTGTAACTTTTAACGATTTCTGCTAGAAATTCACCTACTTGATTTCCTATCTAATTCGTAGAAAATCGCTTTATTTATTAAGAAAATGTTTAGCAACAAAGTCTATTGTTTGGCCATCAGCCATATTGCTTTAAAACTGTAGTCATAATAGAACAATCAACTAGGGAGATTAAACCCAAAACTCATTATTTAGTTTTCAAATGAAAACTTATCGTATTAAATACATAGCTTTAAATCACAGATCAAAAATGTTATATTTTACTAATTTATGGTAAATTTTTTACTCAGATACCAATTTGAACAAAAATATTTTAATTTTTAAATTTACACCTTTTTCAAAAGGTGTTTTAGTTGTATTTTTAATACAAATATGATCTAATTTAGTTACTTTTAATACGTAATGTGTTTTGAGACAGAAAATAAATTTTTTTTAATTAAAAATAAACTATATGTACTTAATGAACTAATAAAAAATATGTTAAATACTGCTTGTAAATAGCGTCTTCGGCAATTTAGAACAAGATACTAAATGCGCATACTTTTTACTACTTTGAAAATTTAAATTTATCACAGACTGAAAACAGTAGACGTGAATCGTTTTGAATAATTATTACTAACGTAAAAGCATTAGAAATGAATATTTTTATATGGTTTTCTATTTTAATATTTATATTTTTAAGTATTTGAAAGCGTTATTTACGTTAAATATTCAGATTATGTTTTATTCATACATGATAAATACACTAAGGAAGAGTTCAGTTAACAAAATTTATTAGTAAACTTATTCGAACCTGTAGTAAATTTTTTGAAAAAATTTAAAAATTTAATACCTGGGGTAGTATCCCTTTAAACTGTTTGCACAGTAAACCTGTTTGTCAATCACACACTCACTTTTAAATTTTTAAAATGAAAATCATGCTTACTAAAAATTTTATAAAAAAAATAAACAATAATAACTTTAAACGGCAAAGTTTTTGAAATAAAAAGTTGATAATATTCTAACTAAATTGTTTTATCATAAAAAGAATGTTTACCAACGCAAAATTTTACAAAGACCGCTTTAGTATTTTTAATTGCTAATATTTGGTGCTCGTATTTTGAAAAATAAAACACCAATTTTAACTCGCATGCTGAAATCATACAGTTTTAAGGAACTGCTGGTCTAAAATATCAACATTCTTATTTTCACAATTGTTTCGAAATGTGATAACAAATCATTTAAAGAGATTGTTTTTTATTTTTGTTTTATTTAAATAACAATTAATAGGTGCATAAATTTACGATATTGGAAAAACGAGTTTTCTATTTTTTTTCGATTTCCATTAACTTTTCCGTTTTCAAATAATGAGTTTTCTTGAAGGCGTACTACGTACTGAGTCTTATTGAGTAATAAGAACGTGCTAGAAAATTTAATTGAAAATTGAACTTTTTGCTTTGTAATTCCTTTAAAAAAACAACAAAATTGAATAAAAAAGTCATACTGATAATTGAAAATTTCAATTTTAAAATCGAATTTTCAAATACCACTTTTTTGACAACTAAATTTAAAGCTCTTTTTCGTATGAAAGTTTTAATGTATTTATATAAAACAATAACTTTGAACAGGGTTGACCAAGATCTTTGACAGTCCTAGCTTTTTGCGAACCGCCATATAATACGTTTATAAAAGATATGCAAATTTTGTTACAACGTTGCTTCAGTCTTTCATACTTGTCGTCAGTAATTTCAAAGACATTGTGAAATACATACGGAATAACAGTATTTTTTAAACATATAATAACATAAAAATGAAAAGGGAACTCTGGTATATTTGTCGGGATCAATAAAAAATCTTTCAAATGGTCGCATGTGACTGAGAGCCCCAAGTTGACCATCTCTAACTTAAAAGAATATTTAGAATAACCTCTTTTATTCTTAAAATTTAATTTATTGAAAGTATTAATATGCAATTGACACAGAACTGAAAAAATATTCTTTGTTTGATGCTCACGGAAGAAAGGGAAGCATAGCTCAACGATTCGCATCTTCTGTAATGAGAGTTGATTACAACTTTGCTACCGGGTTTTAATAATTGTGCTTTGGACTGAAGCAAGCTGGATCCTAACTTTTTCGTCGGCTTTAACAGTCAGTTCTGACTCGCCTATTTGTATGTCTTCAATACAACCCAACAATAGAGCTGACTCACGGCAAAACTATAGCTATCTACTGCCGTGTGGACTGATACTGCAACCAGTTTAGCGGCAACCGTCTCTTAAACCCGAGCATAGTAGATGAAGATCAAGCCACGTCTTGTACAACGGGTTTAAGGAATTTGTGGATTTACTGGTTTTCCATTGCTATATGACCTCTTTGTACAACGGAATTGGTAATTTTATTTTACAAAGGTGTCCAACATCAGTTTCAAAACACCACTGTATTTTTCACATGGTGTTTTTACCATTTTAATTCTGTAAAAAATTAAAATATGGTGGAACTTCACAGAAGCTGCAAAGAAAATTTAGTAGTGTAATATTATTTAATCTTATCCAGGGCACTTGTGAAGGAAATTCTACCGCATTTTCTAAATTTCTTTTTTTAACGTACAATTTTAATTTCTTTTTTAAAGATATAACTTCGATTTCTTCTCTAATAAAAAAGTGCATATATTCAAGAGAGTATTTTACATTCTTTTACAATTAAGTTAATTAAACTAGGTAAATTACATAAAACATTTCAGTTACAAAACACGAATTCGTTTCAATTAAATTAAATGAACAGCGCATTTAATTGCGATTTTACAGTGCCAACGAGAAGCAATTCGCGAAAAATTAATTAGCTTGTTCAACTGGGTCGTAATAGTAATTATAATTAATTGTTTTTTGCACTTTTTACAATTTGACTAAAGTTCAAAATTGAAATTTATACCTGTAATTTTAAATTATTACCATTACAATTTCCACGGGAGAAAAATAATACAATTATAGGTTACTGTATTATTACTGTAGCTACTATTATTTTCCTCGTATATTGTATAATGTTGTAAAAAAAGAAAGTTTAGCGATTTGTTTGAAAATCAATTCTTCATACCCGTTTCAAGTACTTGAAAAAGTAATAAAAAATGTACTCTTTCTATATATACTTGGGGAAAATTCATATAGAAACAAATATTCAAAATTACATACTTATAACATATATTAAAATTTAAAATAACACTATTCATATACATGATTTCTTTAGTAATTTTATTTCTAATATTGTTTTAATTTTAATAAACTTGAATCAGTCTATGAAACATATCAAACTGCTTCTTTTTTGAGTATATTGGTATCCTAATATGGTTGAAAATTGGCAAAAATTAATATTCTTTGGGAAAATGGTAATGACCGTTCATACCGCTGAGACTTGAACATTGGTATTCTCCACACTATGGCTCAGCAGCAACCACTAAGCTATTCTAATCTTGCTAGCTGTACATATGTGTTATTTTCCTTAAACTACACTTTAATTTTTTTAATTTAAATATATCTAATGACGATTAAGTATTACAAACATAGATAAAATTAGTAAATATAATTATGAGGATTTTATTAAACGAATATAGAAAATGATTAAAATTGTCCTTATCTTTTTCAACGCAAACAGTATTTTCAAAAACTCAAAAATAAATATTCAAATGCATATGTATTTAAAAATATTTGCTATTAACGGTTTTGCCTACAGAAGAACAACATAGAAGTTTCGCACTAATGTATTTCACTGAACACTTCTTTAGACCTGTATTGATTTTGGCTTGTGGCGTATATATATGCTACTTCATTGATGAAGAAAACATCTGCTGATAATCAAACGAAAAGTTTGCTTCCAAAGACGTTCTGTTACATATTTACATGCGCATGTAAAAATTGCAAAACTGTTTTTAACGGATTTTAATTTTTTTTATTCATGAATAAAACCCCACAATAAAAAATAGGGATAAAAGTGTACTAAATTATTCACATTACTATTACTTGAAAAAAATCAGTTTTTTGCAGTCAGATGATTTTTTACCGCGTTTTTTGCTTTAAGTTAATATGACGGCGACTCTAGGCTTATGTATTCACATCATAGACTTTAGTTTCTTTTTTAAGTAGTTTTATTTTATTTTTTTCAAATTTGTTAAAAAACGGAAAATAATGCGCACGTCATTACTTGTAATTTTTGTCACAGAATAACGAGTAGAGAAGCAAAACGTCCATTAATAGGATAAAACGAAACTCATTGATTAACAATATAAAAGTTTCTTATTACACTATTTCACTGAACATTGTTTTCTATAGATTTGTATTGATTTTGGCTCGTGACGTAAACGTTCATTGTCGTCCTAACGTTTTTATCAATATAAATATATAAATTTTTAATTACTTTATATCTATTATGTATTAGGCAACAAATATACAAAACTGCTAATACTTTTTTCTATATAAAAAATTTACAATTTACATCAAATTTTGCATTGAGAAGTGACTAATTTTCTTTGCGCGCACATACGAACTAGTGACTCAGGCTCAAGAACTCTATTCGAAAAATTACATTGACGCGAGACTTTTAAATTTTTATTCTATAATGAAGCTTTAGGAAACGTTTTATTCTCACCAGAAATACTGGTATTGCACTTTTAACTGCAAAAACGTTGACATAGTTGTCAGTTAAATTTTTTGGTTTTCATAAAATGTCTTATTAAGAAATTATTTTTAATAAAAGAAAATAATTTTATCCATTTTTAAAATAGTTTTAGACACTTATCAGAACACGGAAACACTTTCTTGATGAGGTACAACCCTTGCAATTTTACAACCGCGCAATTTCTATCATACATTGTAACGAAATCAGGATTTTACAAAATTGTATTTAAATTTTCAATTACGTAAAATTTAGTTTGTAAAATTTAAAGATAAATATGGTTTTTCGTGAAAATTTACAGAGAACAGATCTTTATTCTGCGATTTAAATTATTAAATATGTATTTTGAGGTTAATTATGACGCTATAAGTCGTGTCCAAAAAGTCTGTCCTGTTCGGGTCAGAGTTGAAAAGTATTTTTGCAAACTTACTGGGTTTTGTACAAAAGCATAGAAGTTGAGTAATTCTAAGTAGCTATGACGTAAAATTGTCCTGTTCGGGACAGACTTATTGCACACCACTATAGTTAACAGCAGCGCTCCAGGTGACAATGAAATGGAATTTACAATCATTTTTCGAACAGATAATAGATATGTTCCTTCTATATTTGTTTTTTCTATTATTTTTATGTTGATTACACAATTTGCATGACGATGCACAATCCATTTACACCAAGCCTATGGTTTTTACTCATCACTAAAAACATGATTGTTTCGGACGATCGTCTATATAAAATGCGCTCATTTTTAGCACTTTAAATGCGGCTAGTCTCATATAAATGTGGCTAAGTATATAAGGGATGGCACCGTATACAGTGTGCTAACGCTTGCGCAAAATCATTCATAAATCGAAACAAGATAACTAATTGTAATCACAATATGTATTTTCCATAAACTAACAATTAAGTCTTCATGACTCGACAATTGAGCAACACAGATCTAAAATTCGATCACAGAGGTATTCTAAAACGCCCTTTTATTAATGAAAAGTTAAACCTATTCTGAAATTTTCATTATAAAACTATTGCTCAAAATTAATAATAATAATAATAATACGAGTAGAAAGTGCAGTAAAACTGCGCTTAGTAGATCACTATTATTATGATTATTGTTTGGATTGAAACCTTTTATTATTAAGTTCGAAAAAGTGAATTGCATATTATAGAAAAAAGGTGCAGAAATTTATGTAATTTTTGCATTATTGAAAAGGTCGTACTTTCATTTACGTTTCGCTCTCTGGGTCCCAGTGCGCCTCTCACTCCACTCTAAATTCAATATACCGAAAAGCTATTATAATTGTCGCATGCACATACCACAAAGAAACGCAAATAATGCAACGACTACTAGATGTTGCATTTTATTATTATTATTGGTCAACTCGTAATGACATTGCCATACTTTTCACTTGAATTTCTTTTTTTTATACTCAAAGTACTACAGAAATTTCGTTTTTATTTAAATTGTTTCCACAATGAATGAATAACGAATATATATCATAAAGAATAAGAAAATAGACTACTTATCCATTTCATTACTATTATTATTATTGTTGTTATTACTGCTCGTTATTATTTAAATTTTTTTGAAATTTTTCATTGCTCTAATTATATAGTCATTTATGTCAACTTTTGACATATCTTGTTTGATTAATTTCTCTTTTTCTGGGCGTACAAGGTGTTTTGATTCTCTAATTGAAAAGTGAAAATTGAATTGATAATAAGCCCAACTTACATATGTTTTTTAAACGGGTTTTTAAAGAGTCGAAGAAATTTTTAAGAAATTCGTATCAACATATACAGAATAAGCACGTTATTTTTGAATAGATTAACGTTAACGTTTATTTGCTTATATTTCTTGAACAAGTTACCATAATTTTATGAAATATTTATACGATTTTTGCTAGTACATGAATTAAACAATTACTCAATAAAATCATTATTAGCGACAGTTAAAAAATTCAATTTGGAGTCGAGAAACCGCTACTTGTTAGAATCAACTGCTTCTTGTTCGTGTTCATTATTGTAACTACTATAGCGTAATTCAATAATGAAATAATATTACAAAAATAGTGGCTTAACACTATAGCCAGTATCGTTCGGTGGGGTTAAATGTGTAATTGAAGCTAAGTTATGCATCATACGTATAATTAGCTAGGCTCAAATAGTCTGGAAGTAGCTTTACGACCCTAGAGGCTAGAGTACTTTGGTTCGACGTTAGTAGTTATAGCCACTTTTTTACTGAAGACAACGTATTCTTACAAAAGTAACACACTAAACTGTGTACCCATATGCTGGATATAAATTTGAAAATATGCCTAAATATGTGATATTTAAAGCAAAATTTTTAGTTTTTCCTAAGCGAAAAATGTTTAGTTAGAAAAAATACTTTTAAAATTGTTACTGAGTTTTGATTTTAACTCGACCGTATATAATATTTCAAAAAAGCCAAAAAGTAACTAATTTACAAATTGTTTTGCTTGATACAAGTGATCGGAAATCAGTCTGACGTGTTTTGACAAGTTTCAATTAATTACTGTCAAGATCAATTAATCGTTTACAGCTTGAAGTTTTTTTTTAGCAATAAACCTACGATTTTTCTATACTCTTTTTGCAATTATTTAAACTTTAAACTATAAAAGTACTGACATTTATTGTTATGTAGTTGCATTTCGATGCGAGAATATAATGAAATTTCCCATTTCTAGAAATTTAATATTGAACGTAGGAATATCATTTATCTGATAAATTAATAGACTGTAGGCACTGAGGAGTCATTTTATAAAATTAGTATCTTAAGTTTATTACAATGTATTCTATGTTGAATTTAATCAGAAAATAGTCTCAGGAAACAAAGTAAATGATTTTTATTTTAAGTAAATTTTACAAGAAATTCCTCATCAACTATTTATCTTTACTGCGATATCACAATGTGAAAATTAGCTGAGGTTCTCTTCACATATTAGTCTCATTGTTACATCACTTGTGAGATTACAGTAGTTCTCCCTCTGTGAAAAATCAAAATGATGTCCTCTCATTTTGTTCCCACATTAAGAAAGTAGTTTGTCTATTTAACATAAAATCCGGTAAACCCAAATATCGAGTTTGCCAACGGAGCACGAAAACGAAAGTTCTTTTATCAAAGTTGGCGACTGAAGAACTTCTGGTGTTTCGGGCGTAGAGCATACTATTTTATACCCCAAAAAGCTAAAGGGGTCTTATTCATCTTTCAAGGAATGAGTTGCGCAGAGCCAAGTGTAATAATTTAGAGCAAAATAAGTTAATAAATATTAAATATTGTTTCGTATTCATTTTTTATAAAAAGTACACAAGAATTAAAAACAAATGACAAAAATAACAAATATGGTTTCTAATAGAATCCTTTTTCTTAGTCCGCATGCTTATGTTTTTTCTGGCTTTAATGAGCCGAAATCTGCACTTTCTTTTTGAATAAACCTGTATATTGCCGGACAGTTTTCTTGTGTCATATTTATCCGCCATAATAGCTAAGAAATGAGCAAAAATTCAAACGTTTAGAGGATTAGAAACTTCATAAACAGTATTATCATTTCAAAATTAAACCAAAGTTTTTTTGGTACTGTTCAAATTACCTTAAACATATATTTATATTAATTTAACACCAGAATAAGAAGTTAAATATTTCTGTTTAATTTATGATTGCTTGTAATGAACGATTTGAGAGGCGAATACAATAAAGTCTTGTATATTGAGCTTAATATTTTCAGTTTTATTACCTCACTAATTTTTCTACTAGTCTTAAGCACTATTTTTACTTACAACACATACCAGTTCGACTACGATTTTAAATTTAAGATAGATATTCAATAACAGTACTTGTGAAACATATTAGTGTTTACTTCGTTAAGAGTCCTCAGATTACGTTTAGTTTATTTGATCAGATGAAAGACTAGTGTCCGAGCTTTTTATGTACGTGTATAAATTTAACTATAGGTATAATATAACGAAAAGCGTAGGTTTGGCTTTATCGATTCACGAGATAGAAACGTTAACAGTATGCTAGCTGCGATGAGTTATTGTGTCGCATTGTCAGACGATTAAGTCGCGACTTTAACGCGCCTAGTCTCATATATAACTCTATC
Organism: Mengenilla moldrzyki; assembly: GCA_000281935.1. Lineage (NCBI taxonomy): Eukaryota > Metazoa > Arthropoda > Insecta > Strepsiptera > Mengenillidae > Mengenilla > Mengenilla moldrzyki. The sequence continues at coordinate 357 of AGDA01080435.1, read as the reverse complement.
GTAATCACATACGTGTTTGTTGGCAATGTGTATACATTGTGAAACCGTAAACGTAAATGAACATCAACAACGTAATTTTTTTCATATTCTTACCTAATATAAAGACTAAAACTTAAGTGATGACGTTTAAAACATTTATCGATTTAGATATTATTTTAAATAAGTAGTAACTTTTCTAATAGGTTATTTAGATAAGAAGTATATATATATACATATATATATTAAATGTCAGAGGTATTAAAAATTTGAGGAAAGCTATCTATATAATTAATTAAATTATATACATCCATGCCTACATATGTTTTGAATATTAATTCAAGCTCTATTAAAGTAAGTGGCTTATAATTATTTATAAAA
>AGDA01080358.1:0-16650 GCA_000281935.1 Mengenilla moldrzyki | reverse complement strand
ATTTCTAATGTCTTTCAGATTCCATCAGACGTTTCGCCAAAGAATTGTTAACGAGTCTTCTACGATTTTTAACCAACGATAAATAATATTGTCATTCGTCATATAAATTTGGTAATCAGTATTCATTTTTCGTACGAAAATTACGCTTTGAAAAAAATGCTTGGGTTAAATATTTAAAAATTTATAAGAAACTAGGATTTTATTAAAATTTATTTCATTGCTAACGATCAAAATAATGAAAATAAAAACGGAATTCTTTTATAATACACTAAGTAAATGTAACATAAGCGAACCTATGTAAGTTTAAGTTGCCCATCCCACATTAAGTTTTAGGTGATTTCATCAAGATGTTCTGACTTGTTATAAATACACTAATAATTATCGTAATTATGAATGTTCCGGCTGTTATTTTAAGTCTGCTAGTTCAAGTCTCCAATGCCCAATGTCGTATTGATGAGGGGAGAGGAGGGGGAGGAGGAGGGGGGAGGGGAGGGGGAAAGGGGACACCATGTACCGGGCGCTATTCACAAGAGTGCCAAACGGTTATATTTTACATGCAATGTTATACGATAGCGGTGCACATCATACGAACCGCGGATCACATTCGGGCCTCGAAAGGTTCAATCAGATCTGCGAGAGTGTTGATACTAGAGACGTATTTTTTATAAAAAAAATTGGAAAAATTATAAATCATGTTGAGAACTAAAGTCAAAAAATTTTTACATTTTTTATGTACATCAATATTTTTAGTGTCACTAATAATTTTGTAAAAATATAGTTCAAATTGTGCCACAATTTGCAGTGCAGCCTTTTGTTTTGTTTAATTTAGTTAGAACCAAAGTTTTTAAATAAGTGTGTATTTAACATTTACATAGAGTAAAAATTTAAGTCAATTGAAATATTTTCTATTCTACTGTTAAGCCTTAACGTTGAGGACAAAAATTAATTTACGAATATTTTGAAAAAAAAAGAAAGAATCAACACTAAAGCTGTTTATGAATTCATTGAAAATGCTGCATTTTTTCAATTAAAAGTGCCGTTAAGATATATAATTATAAAAAATTCGGCCCACGAGATCTTATGTCATGTTGAATCCGGCACGTGGACAAAAAAGGTGTTGGACACCACTGTTATATGATTTTCGAATAGGGGACGCTAAAAATGAATTGTGCTCCGGGTGCTAGTTAAGCTTGCTACGCCACTGCTTCCACTGTTAACATTGCAAAGCCCCGATTACATTCGCTCCAACGGTTGATTGTACGAATAATACAATATCAACATAAAAATGAAGAGAGTTTAAAAAAGATTCTGTCTGCCAACATGGATACAATTAGTGATTGACTTTTTTTCTGTGTAATCTATCACCATTTCATGATTAACCTAAGCTACTTTACTGCTGAACAATCACATTGCCTTCAAAGCGTCAAAAGCTTGAGAAATCTTTTGTAACTCGTTTTCCACTTGCTCAAACTTTTCAGAGTTCGCTTTACGAACCGTATCCGGTACTTTAGTCTCATAATCTGGTGCACTCATAGCTTTCGAAAGTTTCAATTGCACAGATTCTAACTGCTGTTTCTTTTTGCTTAATTTCGATTTCTCTTTATCAACATCTATGATACCTTTAAGCAGCAAATGCACTTGACATTTATCCGATACGTTCAGGATTACACAGCCTTCTATAGTTTGTGACATATCAATGTCGGTATCGATTTTCGAACAATAAGATAATGTTTTTATTACCGACAAAAACTCGTTCACCATCTGACTATATTTTTCATTCGAGCAGCTTATAGATGCTAAATAGTAAAAATTTATTTAAATTTAATTACAATTAATATAAAGTATATTTAAATTTTGCTTATTCTTATCTAATGTTATTATGATTATGATGTTAATTACGATTAGTTTATTTCAGCGACAAAAAAGCTCAATGTAATACCTTGAAGTGAAAATCAACAAATTATTTTGAAAATTTGTTTTAAAATTGAAGTCTCATATTTTTATAGATACATATATAGGGTCTTCAACTGTTAAATTCAAGTGTTGAACAAACTACCCTCAATAAGTAGAGACAACCATTCGAAGTAAATGATATTTTTTATATGTGCGATAATTCATAAGGTGTGAAGTCACAGGCTTTAGAAACCATTTATAGCAAAATGTTTAGAAGATAAAGTGGCCAATCATTCCGATTTTAGCGAGACAATCCCTCCTTTTAGTGAGAGTCCTACATCTCGCCGATTAATAAAAAGTCCCGTTTTTTAGAAATATCAGCGTTTTCTATTTTAAATGTACAATAAAAATATGTTACCTATTATATATTAGTTTTATGATAAATATAAAAAAATAAAAAACACAAAATGCATGCAGAATAAACTAAATTAAGTAATGTACCGAGTGGTGTTCGGTGGTTGGACCATGAACAAAAATTATGTAGATAGTTATAATAAAGAAGCTCAATTTTCATAATGAAAATATCTTCATTAATATTAGTTTATCGTACTTATAATCATCGATTGTAATTAAATTACAATTAATTAATTAAATAATTGGAAAAGAAACAGAGTTTTGACGATTCTGTACTGACTGTTTAATGCAATGGTTTCTAAACTTTATTTTACTGTGATCCTCCTAAAATTATATAATTGGGCGCCTCCTACTATTTTATAAAATTATATAAGCGTAAAAATATTAAATATAAAAAGAAATAACAATTGTTACAAACTACAAAAAAGAACAACTTCTACAACAAAACGTGCACAGTATTTGAATTTTATTGCAGCTAAAGCGGAAAATCTTGTTTTGCATAAATTTAGAAAATTGCATAATGTAAGAAATGCTCATGACTCTCCAGAGAATAGCACCTTAGATTGGAAACCAATGCTTTAATAAACATTAATCTCCACAATAGTGCTGTGTTCACAAATTTCAATTGTAAACTAGCTTTTCATTACATTCGTTCACAAATAGATTATAACATTACAATCGTTCACAATTCGTAATTGTAATGTTTACAATCGTTCACAAAATAATTATAACTACAGTTTGTAGTTTTTTGTTACAGAATTTTACAGAGGAATTGGATTACGGAAACAAATGTTTATTCTGTGGTATATTGTTTTTTTCATATTCACAGCCCAAAAATTATGTAAAATTTTTTAATTTACATTACATTACTTTACAAAGGAATGTAAGTTACATTACAATTATAAACTTTACATTACAATACTTTACAACTGAAATTTGTGAAAACAGCCTAGAAGTAATGCTCCATAAGATACAAAGGATATTTATCCATTCATCGCAATACCCTATACCTTTATAAAACCATATTTAAAAATGTATTTAACACCACAGTATATGTTTAAATTTCAACTGTATAAATACTTTGTTCAAAATCACAAACCTTCTGTTTTGGTTTTATTTGACAAATTATAATCAGCTCGTGCAGACCGTATTGCCTTAATAATTCGATAAACAAAGTCAAAATGATCCTCTATATTCTTATTGCGCCATGAATATTTATCCTCTTCTGGATACAATTCCACACTAATGCTTCGAGCACATCTGAATCGTGTAATCGGCAACATCTGATACAATTCTTCGCAAATAAAAGGCATAAACGGTGCAAGAAGTCGCAATCCAATGTTGAGACAACGGTACAAAGTAACCTGTGCTGCTAACTTCTCTTTTTCATTCCCACTTGCTTGGAAAACCGGTTTAATGCTCTCCTAAAATATTAAAAAATTGACAATGTTAAAAATCTTAATAATATTTATAGTTAAGAATTGTTATCTCAGTAAATAAATGAGTGTAACTTTAAAGAACGCGACAGATAGGCTTGCAGTAATAATTAAAGTACTTAAAAGCATACAAGAGAAAAGACTTTTCGTATATTTTTATAAATAGCAGAATTTCAAATTTACTAAAAATAGTTCAATGATAATTTGGTAATAAGTAAATGCAATATTCTACCGCTATATTGCTAATGGCGTTCGAAAAATAATCTATTCTAAAAATAATGATCTTTTTACTACTATATATAAATTAAAACAGTGTTAATTTAGATTACGAATGTTTAACACTCGTCTCTATACCCTAAAACATTTAGTGTTAAGTAATTAATTTTTACATATTTTTCTTACCAAATACACATCACATAAATCATATAGCCAAAAATGATGAATTGCACTTGTAACTTCTGGAAAATTATACGCTTCAAAGCCATTGTTGCAAACAACCATCGAAGCCGTAAGACGACTCAACACCCAACAGTCAATCAAACTTTCATAGCCCAACAGTTGTGACTCCGTTACCGTTTCCGGGATCGAAAAACGTTCATCAAAATAAATAAGTGCAAAGCGTACAGCATTCCACAACTTATTGCAAAAATATCGATAACCTTGCACCCTTAAAATGTCCAAATTCAAATCCCGCCCTTGACACATGGCGCAGAGTGCAAATCGTAAAGCGTCCGTTCCGCATTCCTTTATGCCATCCGGAAAATCACGTTTTAAACCCTCAGCTGCCTTTTTCTTCTCCTTTTCAGCCAGATTTCCATGGTTCAATTGCTCCTGTAATTGACTTAAAGTAATACCATTTATCACGTCCAGAGGATCGATTACGTTGCCCAATGATTTACTCATTTTACGACCATGAGCATCTCTAACTATTGGATGTAGAAATACAAACCTAAACGGTAACTGTTTCAGTAGTTTTTGACCCATGAAAACCATTCGAGCCACCCAAAAGAAAAGGATATCGTGACCAGTTTCCAAAAGAGAATTAGGATAAAAAGCTGTGAGATCATCAGTCTTGTTTGGCCAACCAAATACTGAAAAAGGAAAGAGTGCTGACGAAAACCACGTATCCAAAACATCTGGATCCTGAATTAGTCTTATGTTATTTGCATCCACCTTAAACTTTTTCACAGCCTTTTCTAACGCTTCTGCTTCTGAATGTGCTGCAACCCATAATTCATTTTCATCGATGTCCTAAAACAAGACAATTATTTAAATTAAACTATAGTGGCGTCGCCATCATCTCAATAATATATAAAGCCGCGGTAATTTATGATGCCGCGAAATTCTTAAAATGTGTCGCTAAATTTTGTTAGTGTATAGAGTAGAATAGCGGAGACTTTTGGAAAATGTATTTTGCTGTATGAGTGTGCATAGAGAATTTCGAAGCATATAGTGGTATAGTATACGTATAGAGACAGTAAGGAAATAAACTCTCTCTTTTCACACATATAATTAAAGGTTTCTTTCAATTCATCTAATTTTAATGCGCCACCAAGTTCTTAAATTATTAAAAATGTGCTACATTCAAAAAAATGTTAAGAATCACTGTTTTATATAGTACTACCTCCTATACATTGTGGTATTCAGATTCGAATTTTCATTTTTTTACCGGTATTTAAAAATGTAATTGAAAAAAGTGACGAAAATTGTGCGTTACCAATAAAAATAATTTAAAACTTAAATTTTAAAATATCAATATAATTTTATAGTTGATTTCACTACATAAAGATGTAGTTCAATGCAATTTCTTTAAATAATTTAACACATTCGCGGACCCTAAAAATTTCAGCAAGTTGCAAAAATAAACAAGCAATTATTTACGATAATACAATTATTCAAAAAGCTGATGTTTTCGCTTTGATCTCAAATGTCTAACTGAAGCATATAAGGCATTTACAATGCGAATAATTGAAAGTAACAGAAGTTTTCAAAAAAATGTACAATGATAGTTAGCTCTATAACTTTACGAAATATAAATGCTATAGCATTCACGTCCGCGAACGTGTTAAGACTGAAGTACATAAAAATTTAAAAACGTGAGAAAAAAAACCTTAATATCCTCATTAGCGAACTGAACGTAATAAGCAGGAATACGATGACCCCACCAAAGTTGACGGGAAATGCACCAATCTCGAATCGTGTTCATCCAATGATTCCAAATCTTAACATGCTGTTCTGGCATTATGATCAAATTTCCACTTTCTACAGCTTCAATAGCATCTCGGGCCATTTCGTCACACTTAACATACCATTGTGGCTTTATCATAGGCTCAATCACATCTTTTGATCTATTACAAATCGGTATAACCATTGGATTATTTTTTGTATCTATAAACAAGTTGCATTCTTTCAATGCATCCAAAACTGCTTTTCGACAATCGAATCGCTTCATACCCGTAAACTGGGCACAATTATCTTTCATTTTACCTATTAAGTAAAAATAGGGATGTAATATTAATTTATTTGAAATAGGATTACAACGTTTAAGCTGAAGAGTACATTTTTACAGTTTTATAACGTAATAAAAAATCTAATTGTTCAAACCAGCGGTGGCCAAGACGTCAAACGCAACGGCTTTGAAAGCAGCCCATAAAGATAAATTAAATAGTTTACTTCTTATTAAATTTTGTACTTGAAATATAACAACATTTAAGTACGATTCTAAACTGAACCTCAATGTTTACAGCAGATATATGCTGATCAATCAAAACAATATTTTAAAACAGATAACGGTTCCAAGGTGATTATAGTCGCCCGCGAACCATATTTAACAAAACAAATCGCCTCTAGGAGTAAACGTTCGGCCACAACTAGTTTAAATAGTTCACTCTTCTCTAAGTTCATAAAGTTTACGAATTAAAGTATAGATTGCTCCCATGTAATATTAACTGCTGTCATTAGTTAAAGGAGATCTTAGCTAAACCGGACACAGAAAAGTCTTTATAGGACCTTTCACCTAACATTTCTTATTTTCTGAAATTTTTATTTAAACAAAAACTCATTGTTATTTTGTTTTTTTTTTTTTTATTTATTAAACTAGTTTTGATTTCTAAATTTTCTTTAATATTAAATTAAATTTTTTATATTTTAACTCGTTACCGCAAATGACGGCTATAGCCGTCATGCAAATTTTTATTAATGCATACAGTTGTTCATTGTTAATTAATACAGGAAAAATAAGGTATAGCATGCCATACAACCTGTCAATTGTTTTTTCGCATGCTCTCTGGCCATTAACAATTGGAAAAAAAGGTGTGTTTCTGAGTGACATAGTTGAATAACAAATATACGGCAACGGGTTAATATGCATATATTCTATCTTAATTTTAAATTAGTATTTGGCTACGAAGTTCTTAATTCAAGCCCTATCAAAAAGCGATTGCAATTTGTCCTAAACGAGCAATCTATACTTTACATCCACGATAAAATTATCGAACCTTCGTCATCAAAGATGGTGATAAACGGCAGCTTATGACGCATACCAACTTCGTAATCGTTCGGATCATGAGCCGGTGTAATCTTAACAGCTCCAGTGCCAAAATTTTGATCGACAAAATCATCACAGATAATTGGTAGACGTCGATTTAAAAATGGATGTTTAGCATACTTTCCATGATACTTCTCATACCTTACATCTTTCGGATGCACAGCGATTGCCACATCACCTAGCATTGTTTCAAGTCTTGTGGTCGCTACTACTATCTTATCTTCACCATCTTCTAGTTCATAGGCGAAATATACCAAAACTCCAAACTCAATCTTATTCTCATAGCCTGGAATCGATAAATACGATCGGCCCATGATATCCACTTTGTCAACCTCAATGTCAGAAATGGCCGATTTCAAAGCACAAGACCAATTTACTAACCGATTACTGCGATAAATAGTACCGTCATTGTGTAGACGAATGAAGGCTTCATTAACTGCTTTGCAAAGATCTGGATCTAATGTGAACCGAACCCGAGACCAGTCCAGTGACGAACCCAACTTTTTCAGTTGTGAATAAATATAATCACCCTTTCTAAATTTAATATTTATAACTAGTAGTTTAAATCAGATTTTAGATATTAAGGCTTGCAAAATAAAAAAGGTTGTTTTAAATTAAATTCAATTTAAAGTATTTTTTAACACCCACATCTAATAACGTATATAATAAACGGTTGATAACGATTTTGTTAAACAGTTATTTAATTTTCAATTTTTTATTACATTTGAGACATTCTTAAAATGACCCGTACAGCACAAACTGTATATTATATGTTTCTTAAACCATTTTTTAAACAATAATCGTATAATAAACGTTGATTTTCTTAATAAAAATTATAGAATTTTAAGACGATTTTTAACATGTATTAGATGATGTTTTAAACGTGTAATATACAATAACTCCCAAGATAATTTACACGGCTATTAATATGCAATTTTTAGCTGATTTTTTTCTTATGTAGAATAAATGTTCATCTAATAAATGTATAAAATGTGATTGACTATAAGCTGTATAATTTGAACGTATAAGAAACGTACAATTGGTAAATAATGCACTGTACTATTAGATGTATAAAAATTACCGTGGAATAAACAGCCTAAATTCCACTTGAGATCTACGTATAATACATTTATCTAATATACGTATAAAAAACGTACAAATGCTTTAAAATTTCCACCGTATAAATTTTTTGTTGAAATGGCAAATATTAAACGTGTAATAGTATCATCTATTAAAAGATCTAAAATAATGTAAATTTAGATCGTCTAATAAACATAAAGATCGTCTAATACACCATTTGTGCTATACGGGAAATTGACTTAGTCAATTTTTGTTTTATACCTTCCTTAGTTTTTTAATTTTTAACATTGCAATAATGGTCATTTACTTTAAAAATATAATTTTTTATTATTATATATTAAAACAGTACTAATGTTCCTTTTTAATGTAGCTGAAAATGCATAAAAGCAATAGTGTTGGAATGCACAGCCCGTATACAGAATGTTCAATTTAAAATTGAACACTGTGTATAATAAGTTCATGTTCCTGATATCAGATTTGCGATTTTCAATTTGTAAAGAGTAATAGTGAGCAACTATTTAGAAAATTTTTTGTAAATTTTTTGATTTTTTAATTCATGAACGTAAAATACGAACTGCTCGTTTAGCAAAATTGCTTCCATTATCTAAGGGGTCTTGGATTAAAAAGTCCATAACTTAATTTAGATTTAAATATTAAAACATTAACCCTTTACTTTAAAACAACACATGGAATATATGATCGTACGACTGTGTCTAAAATAAGAACATCGTATCACACACTTTATGATTCTTTTTAGCCAAAAGTGGAAGGCTCGTATCAGTCACGTCAGTGCTTTTGCGGGATAATGTTTTTTTGCGTTACTGCTTGTTACAATTGTAATATTAGAGTTGATCGTTTATTCTTAGGCATAGTTCCAATAGAGTTATCTATACACGATAAAACTTTTATCGAAAGTAGCACACACAATCAACGCACGATTCATAAGGCAAGGGGTTAACATATACATGCTAACATTGATAAATTACACAAAATTTCTTTTATTAATAAAAAATTAAATAAATTTTTTAAAAACAAATAATAACAGCAATTTACTAATAAAATACGTAAATGAAAATCGTTATAACAATCCTTTGCAACTTAATATGCACTTTTTAATTCAAGTCGTTTTTTGTTAGCAACAGCAGATAATATTAAACGAACAGTCTATACATTAATTCTATATTTCAATTGCGCCTACAATAATCGATTAAAAAACATACTCATTTTTCCATTGCCAAATTTTCTCAACGAACTTTTCACGGCCAAGATCATGTCTGGTCTTCTTCTCTTCCAAAAAAAGCTTATTTTCAACAACAACTTGAGTTGCAATACCTGCATGATCACAGCCTGGCACCCAAACTGTCGTTAAGCCTTTCATGCGGTTCCTAAAATAAAATTTATCATACAACTTTAAAATTTATAGACTTTGATTCAACTTAAAGTTGAAAATAATATACATATCATTTATTTAGCTGTTTATTAAGCTAAAGTTGTGGCTTCTTAACTGTGTTTCTGACCTGAAACAAGGTTGTGAATTAGTCGGCGTTTCTAGCAGCCAACTAATATTTAAAAAGTATGCGAAACTGGTTTCGTAATTGTCGAAACACGCAGAAAATTTTTGCATCTATTTCCTAAATATCGATTAACGTCATATCACCGACTAATTCCACACGTTGATGAGAGACAAAAACGCAACTAGAGAACAATAGATAAAACGCGAAGATTAACAGAGTATCACAACAGCATAAACCTGTCACGGCATGACCTGATGACCTTAGTCATCTACCAACGAGCACAGCAGTGTAAAATTTTAAAATAATATGTATTATCTAGATACGCATAAAAAGTAATTACCATCTTGTAATTGCGTCTTCAATAGAATTCGTTAATGCATGACCCAAATGTAAAGTCCCAGTAACATTTGGTGGAGGAATCACCATAATAAATTTACCTTTTGGGTTTTCATCTAAAACCGACATACGCTTTAATAAAGTTTGTAATTAAATATCAGTCAATAATTTAAAAGTTGAGTTTTCGTTGATCAACTAGTTTCGAATAAAAATATAACATTCATATGTTGAGTATTTAAGAACTATAAACGTTTCATGAATAAAACGTTATCGTTACATTAGCGTAAAGGAGATGATTCAATGATATAATAAATACAACATTTTTCAAAAAATCTTCACTTTACAACGAGACATGAAGTAAAATATGAAAACTCGCGCTTGTTGCGCCACACTGCGGCGGAAAAAGTAACAATTCCGTATATACATTAGACATAATAGAATATAAATTTAGTAAATTAAAAAATTTTTACTGTGTAATTTAAATTAAAACAAAAAAAAATTAAAAAATACGTTTTTTTTTTAAATTTTAACGCTAAAATTAAAATTATAATCAAAACTTTTATTAAAACTTTTTAACGATCACTTTCTGACACATAACTTTCGTAAATATCATTTCTTGAAATATAAGAGATTCTGATATATCGATCTATAGCTTTTGCTAGTGTTAAGTTCACATGTCAATAACTCCCGAATAAATGGCTGATTGACGCTAATATTTCATTTGAGTTGTAGTTTAGACTGGTATTTTGGAAATATGTATCGCACTTTCAAATCCCAGATTCGAGGATCGTAATGTTTACTTGTGAGATTAGAGCAAGATTTAAGGTACGAAAAATCGCACACTAAACCAATGTGCGTGTCATTTGTTTATTGTCGTGTGAGGTGTCTAACAGTTTCCTACACAGACTAAACCGAAGTTTGTGAGCTCGGTTCCTTCATTTTCGAAACATTTTTAATGTTGGGTTCGTGTCTTTTGCTTTTTGTATACTTAACATTTTAATTAATTTCAATAAGAAAAATCACTTTGAAACATGAACAAGGTCACGGGACAAATAAAGCTTGCATATTGAGATACAACTGTATAAACGGACTTAGAAAAAATTCACCAGCTTGAACATGTTAGACTTATAAGTGATTTTAAAACGTTGTATTCTTAAAAATTGAATACGAAAATTGATTTTAGTTCCGTCGAGTGTAATAAGAAAAATTGTAAGCTACAACCCTATGAGCTATAACAAAAGAAAAAAGTTTTTTTTCTGTTTAAAACTTGTTGCAACGACTGTTATAACAACTTTTTTAACCGTTGTTAATTTCTTATTTGCAATAACAAGTTAATAACAATGTTAGAGAAACAGGATCGGTAACCGTTTAGTAACAGAATACTCATGGGTATCGGATTTGTAAAAAAAAGGATGAAAGAAAAACTAAAACCCAAAGGTTTCGATGTCCCTTCTCATTTCCCATTACTATTTATTTACGAAACATTCCTATAATGTGTCATATTTTTTCACGACGATTTCGAAGCTCATTAACATTTTATTACTAATCTTGTTACGAAATCTGCTACTCTAACATTGTTATTAACTTGTTACTGTAAATAGGAAATTAACAACTATTAAAAATGTTGTTATAACAGTCATTGCAACAAGTTTTTAACAGAAAAAAAAATTTTCTCTTGTTATGGCACACAGGGAAGTGTTAATTAAGCAGAAACGTTTAGTATTATGATAACAAATGTTAATCATAGGGTAGTTAATTTAAAGTTCTCAACTAGAAGTGTCTATTAACATTCATTTTTATCGAATTAAAGTTTTAATAACGAAAACTCAAGATTATAACTATACCCCGAATTCTGGCTTAAAAAAGCCTTCGGATAACCACCAGTCATACCAAAACGCCTCTACATACTTTGGATCATAAGAATCCGGAGCCGGGCCCTTTTTCTTCTTAATCTCATTAAGATCTGACAAGTCCATAAAATTTTTAGCGGGCATTTCAAGCATAAAATGCAAGTCGTTTTATTCAATCGAAAAACAGATGTTACCTCAAAATGTAGTCGAGTAATCAATTAATTAAACCATTACTCACAAAATATTAATTACAAAACAACTAATTCGGACACAACACGTGGCCCTTGCAGATCAATCACAGAACAAATGTTTGCAATTTGAATTGTTGGTTAACCTGTAAATAATTTTATTGAAAATTAATTTTAGGCACTAAATTTATATTAATATCAACTGTATATTACTTACTTTTTAATATTATAAGTTAAAATGCTAATTATTAGTTTACAGTAAATAATCTATTAGGCAGAAAAATAGCATTTTATTTTATCAGTTATACCAACAGTGAATTTTTTATTTCACTATTTCTGTACAGACTGCATACTCGTATTGAATTTTAATCAGTATTCACAACAGTGGTTGGAAATGAATCAAAGTACAAAAATAGCATTGATTTCCGGCATTACAGGACAAGTAAACTAATTAATTGAGAATATTATATGTATTTTTTTTTAAAAATTCTACTATTAGGGGAATGAAGGCGGTTTTTGTACGCCGAAAATTAAAAAAATATTTCAAACTTTTTAATTAAGCTGTATTCAGTAAGAAGAATAGTTATACCTAGTAATATTGGCCAAACTTGAATCTAAATTATTAAGACCGCCCGGTGAGTGCTAGGTTGTTCGAGCCTCAATAGATGTATGTATGTAGATTATTAGCCGAGTACCTAGTTTGCCAACAGGGCACGAAGACGAGAATTCATTGTGCTTTCTCAAAGTTGGCAACTGAAGAATTTCTGGCCCTTTAGGCGTAATACTATTGTGTCCGGTGGGAAAAGTGGCAATGGCCGTTAGTGCCGGCAAGAGTCGAACCGGTGTACTTCAAAGAGCTAGGGTCGAAAGGCGACCACTAGGCTATTCGAGCCTCGTTTAGTTGTACGTATGTACAACTTTGCTTTCACTACACAACAATACCTACTAATTTATAGCCAGAAAGAGGGATCTCACTCTTCTTCCAAGAAATTATTTACGCAAATTCAGAAGTAATTTCAATGAAAACAAGTAATTAAATATTTTTCACAAAGATTTGTTTTTCTGCGTTATGAATGATTAATGCATTTGTAAAAAAAATGAAAATGCAATCACTTTTTTTTACTTGTAAGTGAGAAAGTCATTGACGTTTAAAAAAATATTTTATGCAAATTTTGCTTTTTTATTATAAATTAAAATGTTTTTCTTAATTTTGTTTGCGAATGTTAACGCGTGTTTTCATGCACAAAAATTGATGTTTTCTGCCTATTTTGTTTATATTCATGTATAAAAAGGAGATGTAAAAGTGTAGAATATATAAGTGAGAGTTGAGTGCAGAGCTGTTGCAAATATGAAATTTTAAAAAACAATAAACCAAAACAAAAATAATGTATTATAAGTTGAGAATAAAATAATTATTAATTATAAAATAAAAGTTCAACAATAAATTATTATTGGTACTCATTAACATTATTGATTTGTCGTGGTAAATGTTCATCAAATGATTGGGATCTTCAAAGTTGGAAAATTAAATTGGATGTTTGAACATATCAGAATCGAAAACTTAATGCGATTACTGGTTCTCATGTTCCTCACCCATCACACTCACTCACTTATAACATCTATAAAAAAATAAAGAAGTCAAAAAGAAGAAAGGGAAAGGACATGTATGATCAGTGGCGTAGCGAGCTTAATTCGCGCCCGGAGCACAGTATATTTTTAGTCCCCTTTGTTCGAAAACCGTATAATATTATACATAAAATATACCCGTTTGGCGCCTCTTTGTGAGAAGGGACCGGTGCATGATGCCCCCTTGCACCCCCTCACTACGCCACTATATACGACCTTTTAAAGGTCCCTTTTCTTCATTTCTGTGTTAGTGCTTCTTTTCTCCACTTGTCTAAACTTTTCGTACCTAATTAATGAGCCGATACAGTTATACAAACATTAATTTTTAGCTTTGGAATTTTAGCAAAAACTACTATTTGTAAATAACAGTTGCTATTTTATTTGGTTCCTGTAACAAATTTTTGTAAAAAAAAAAAATAGGATGGGTCTTATTTAGCAGAACTGTTATTAGAAAAAGGCTACATAGTACATGGAATAATAAGACGTAGTAGTTCGTTTAATACATTGAGAATTCAACATTTGTACGAAGATACCATATCTCATCGGCAAGGCCGTATGATTTTACACTATGGTGATTTAACCGATAGTAGTTCATTAGTGAAGCTAATCGCAACTATAAGACCGTGTGAAATTTATAATTTAGCCGCACAAAGTCATGTTAAAATTTCATTTGATTTGAGTGAATATACAGCTGAAGTAGATGCTCTTGGTACTTTGCGATTTTTGGATGCAATTCGTACTTGTAATATGGAGAAACATGTTAAATTTTATCAAGCATCTACATCGGAACTGTATGGTAAAGTGACCGAAGTTCCTCAAACAGAGAAAACACCTTTTTATCCTCGATCACCATATGGTTAGTGCAGATCCTAGAACAGTGGTTCTCAATCACTGTGCCGCGACACTTAACATTGTCACCGAATTTTACGGTGTTGCAAGATTTTAGGGTTTAATTAACTTTATTTATAATAATCCAATATATTAACACGTTCCCTGCCAAACAGTTGTTTGAAAACTGAGTCGTATACGACCCACGCTTAATATTTGTATTATTTTGTTTCTGACGTGCCCTGCGATGTAAAAATAGCGCAAATATTATAATTATAAAATGAAGGGTGTAAAATTTAATATGCATAAGACAACAAATGGGAAAATTTATTCTAGGAATTAGTTTAGCAAATACTTGGCTGAACATTAAAGTTTTTTTTATCATGCCTATATCAGTTTAAAAAATAATATTTTATTGAATTCAAGTTTCTATAAGCAATTACAAAGGGTTGTTACGATGAAGTTTATCGAAGCATGGCACGCATAAGTGTGGTTTATTTTCACAACTATCGCATAATGTTGCAACTTTTACAGTACAATTCCTTGCTTTAGTGAAACAATAAGTACTATAACAGCGACATGCGAATACATGAGTGATCGAAATGCGAAAAGCGCAAAAAATAAGTTTAAAAAAAATGTCTTCTACGCCGTGTGGGGCGTATACGCCCCACGATCAAATAACAATATCAGCAGTAGTACTAAGATGCCCATAATTCATTAAATAATAAATTTTTAAAAATTACATAATTATCCAGTAATTATAACAAACGGCTTGAATGGAAAATTTAGCGTGGGTCGTATAAGACCCACGCGGCAGAGAACGGTTAATAATAAATAGAAATAATTTAAATGTGAATCTGTGTGAGTAGTATCGATTTTGCGCCAAAACATAAATGTAGTTGTTAAGAAAACTCCAATTTCAAATTTCGCATTAAATTTAGTTTGTAATTTATCATTAAATATACAATTCCTTTACTTTGTAATACTATTTTACTTTATACTCCATTGAGTTTATTATCCCTGCTACTTTTACGAGATATATCGCATTGTAGCTATAACAGTTAATGAACTATGTTTTTTTAATTATTTAATTTTTAATATGTTGCTAAGTTTTTAAATTATTGAAAATGGGCCGTGACGAAAAAAAGGTTGAGAATCACAGTTATCATAATGAAGCATATTTTTAGACAATTTAAAACATATAAATGTTATAAATTATTCAAAGCATCTGAATTTTATTTTGGGACCAGAAATATATAAAATATTTTTTTTAGCGTGTGCAAAATTATACGCTTATTGGATCGTGGTTAATTATCGAGAAGCCTATGGTATGTTTGCTTGCAATGGTATTTTATTTAATCACGAAAGTCCACGACGTGGTGAAAATTTTGTCACAAGAAAAATAACCAGGGCTGTTGCTAAAATTTCACTTGGCCAATTAGACTGTTTAGAACTGGGTAATCTTAATGCAGTTCGTGACTGGGGCCATGCTAAAGATTATGTCGAGGTAATATAAGTTTTTACATTGAATTAGTGATAGTGAGTACTAGTTTTTGAAGTTCGTTGTTTTTTTTGTCTTTTAACGTATTAATTTTCCAAATTACTTTCTCCAATTGTAAAAAAAAATATGACCCCTTTAACATTATTTTTTAAATTATAACACAGGATTTCAAGTAACAGATAAGTTTTCATTTAGATTTAGAATACGTTTGTGAGTTTCAATATGTGCTTTCCAGCTATCGCTTTTACCTAAATTTAATGTTTTAATTTTTAAAAAATTTCAGCAGATAATTGGGCTTATGAAAACATTTTTTGTTTTTGAAAATTAAAACTATTTCAAGTACTCCTTGATGAACAATTTAGATTTTTTGTATCCACTCTTTTTGTTACAATAAAAAAAAAATTCCTTAAAAAGGCTTGTGGCGAGTGTCAAAAACG
>AGDA01080264.1:0-11628 GCA_000281935.1 Mengenilla moldrzyki | reverse complement strand
TTTTTTTGGTTCTCTTCTTTACTATTGACCCAGTGGGATTTTTTTGCTTAATTAGAATGCTTAGCCACACTCAAAATGTAAAAGTTAACTATGGTCGCTTAAATCAAAAGCTAAAGCTCCAAAAATATGTTCCCACGTTCCACTTTCCACGGATTAAAACATTTTTTACACAGAATAAAATTTTATCTTCATAGGTCAAAGGAATAAACGTTTTTTGGATATATTAGCGAGTAATAAGAGAATATGGCGGTCGTTATGAGTTTAATAAATCGTCTGTCCGCTATGTTGTTAAGACTCCGTTGCATCAATTGCGAACTTTTTCCCGTGCGTAGTTACAGAGATATGCCTCATAATTTATAGAACATAATGATAACGGCTTTTCGGCCACTTAACTAATATCAAACTTTTTGGGAACAAAAAGTTTTTGAAGGCAACAAAACTTGATATTCTACGCAAATTGTTTGATCCTAAAAAGAGCCAGAAGAAAATATGAGCTCAAAAAGAATTACTTTTTTGAAAATTAAATTCAGTGACAATATTTGAATTAGAAATTTGCTCTAAAATATAAATATTTGTCGCAAGAGCTTACATCAAATCTATTAAACCATCAACCAGATTTGGATATAATACAAAAGGCCAAGAAACCAATGTTATACTATTCTGTAGTTTTTGAAGCATAGCTTCTAAACGATAAGTGAAGACTGTGTGAAACTTGATATTTTAATCGTGTGACTGCTAAGAAGCGCCATCATACTTTTTTATGGTACTTCAAAAATGCAAAGATCGTAATAGAACTCAGGGCCGTAACGTAGATTTTGTGGGCCCTGGGCAAGACCTTCAAATTGGGCCCCCCTCAATAAAAAAAATTGAGAAAAAACTAACTATGGTTATAGTTCCTGTTCTTTCACATTTTTAAAGTTTAGTAGGTATATCACTTAATAAATAAATATGCTTTTTTTAAATAAAAATTCTAATAGCATATTCTGACCTTTTTGAGGCTCGTCTATCTAAGCCACCAAGGTGTTACTAACATATGTGATTTGGAATATTTATTAAAATACGAATGAAATAATTGAAATAAAGTTCCTTTACTCAAAACACTGTAAAAATTAATCATTCGATTCTTGCGTAATTTTGTGACAAATCTCTTAAAAAATTACCGGAAATTTACTCGGAGTAACACAAAGTTCAAAAACTGTGTTCGTAAAATTACATTATGTTTAGAGAAAAATTACGTCATAACATACGTCACATAACTCTAATGGACCTTTTTAGCAAGCAGAGTTTAAGGTCCCTACATGCGCACATTATAAAAGTTTCTGAACAGATTAGTGTTAGCTTTAGAGAAGAAAACTACTGACGTAATAAATGTGACTCCGCTAAGGTTACTCTGAGTAAATTTCCGAAAAGGCCTTTAGATTGCGTTTAGAAAACGACTACGGCATTTTACTGTAGCTAAGTAAAGTGAAGTAATGTACTTTATATTAACATGCTTTACTCCTGAGGACCTTATTATATTATTTTCTGAGCAATTTTAATCTTGCCAAAAAAATGTACACATCAATACCAAAATTTGAAATTAATTTATATATAGCAGTATAAAAGCACTTTGAATTGAAATTAATTTTCGAAAAGAAAACTTTTGCTTCAAAATTGGCAACAAAAGCACAGAATAAAAAACGCATTACCACTGCTTTTTGTTTGATACGATCTAATCATAAAGGCTGCATTTACTAATTTAATGTTTTTACATCTTCTGAGTAAAATAGAATGGTATTCACTATACATTTTGTGCTCTAATAATAACGAAGACTACAGTGTTTCCATGAGTCCTTTTTTCGCGAGTAATCTGGTTATTTTTGTTTGCGACTTTTTGTATTTTGGCGAATTTGATGGTAACCTTTCGTAACCCCTTTTTTATCTGTATACTAATGGAGCTAAAAACGTTTGTAACGGTTTTTTAAAAATATTTAACGTGAGCGACTCACTGGGCTCCTATGTTATTCTTTGTTCTGCTTTAACGCAAAAAAATAACTTAAAATTTCTTAAAGTCATAATTTCAAGCATTTTTTAAAAAGCAAATCGAATATAGACTTTCTTGCTGTTTCTAAAATTCAAATATTTAAAAAAGAACATGAAAACTAAACTTGGTCTCAACCATATTTTGGTGAGCATTGGTTGCAATCTAAGTTGTAACTCTTATTAGCCAAAAACGTAACTAAGTTGCTCGCCAAAAAGGGTCTATGATGTATTTTTTACACATCATATTTGGTGCGAATATAAACGGAGGAGCAATTTACCAAAGTAAACGTTTATAGGCCATTTCCCAGTGCGTAATTTATTATTACCTCTAATATTTTTCTATGGAGTAGACCGCTTTTGATCCAAACGTTATGCATATAAAATACTTAATATGGCATCACTTTAGTCTACGTTAATACTATAATTCAAAATACACAGTAAACATGACTTTGCTTTACTGAAAACGTGAAAGCTCCTTAAAATAGTGAACACAATCAAGTAATTTACCGTTTGTATTCTTAAACGCTGGTAATCTATCATGGTGATTTTCTAGACGAAGGTGTGAAAGAAATGGAAGCTTCAAGTAACTTTTGTCATTTTCGAAAATTTGCTCTTAATAAGATAACTATTACGTTATAGATACTCAAAGTTACTCAACTTCTGTATCTTATGCAAGTTAGAAGAAGTTTAGCCAAAGATTACCAGATCGGTAACGCACCATGTAAAATTACATATCATTTACATAGCCGCTAGTGCCGCTGCTATCTATTTTCGTTCTAAATATTAATATCACAATAATTTTGCTTTTATTATATCATTTCTCACTCCTGTTTATATTCTTCTATGATTAAAAGCTTTGTCCCTCTATAAAAAGACTGTCGCTTTAAATCGTAAAAATACTAATTGAAAATGTTGGGGAATTAGGTTTAGTTTTGTCAGTTGCTGATCTGGGTAATTTGTGAGTTCACGAAAATATCTTATAAACACAACTCTTCGTGGAGTACATTTTGGAAAACGGTTTTTTAGTCGTTTTTTGGATACATCTTTAGAAGTTAATATTAATTTAAAATCAACTATTTTGTTTATTATAAAATTTTAAATTTACAGCATTCTAGGAATCTTTTAATAAAATTATTCGATGTTAGGAAATTTGAGAACAAATTTATTAGCGTTTTGCTTTGGACTCATAACTCATGTTTTGGCGCATATAAAATCAAGATATATGAATACTCTACCAAAACATCTAAATGGACATCGGTTACAGTTCCAGTACCACTGTATAAATCAACAGACAGTTGATCCAACGTCAGTTTCTCCTCAAGAAATCGACCCAAATATCGCTGGATTAAGTATCGACACGCTCGTTTCTTGATTTCCATCCATGGCACAAACCACGGCATCGTTTTACTGTTTTCAAGTACGGATTTAGGTAAAAAAAAATAATGAACAAAGACAATTGTAAGTAAAAAACAATCCTATTAGTCATTCGACCATCGGATCTCTCTTAACGGACCAACAGTCATTTATGAAATCACGTATTAAATTTTACGATACGATAACAATTTATTTATACACTAATTTTAATTCACTTAGGTGCTAAGTTTTGGAAATTTCGCAAAATATTAAAAAATCGCAGTTTTTATTTTACAATGTTGCTTAGACTGTACTTTTTTCTTTGTTCGTTGCACAGAAAAGGCTGCTGCGTTTGTACGACTTTCTTCGTATACTCTGACAAACTTATAATTTTTAAATAATGTACACAATACACTTCAATTTCAATTCGTGTTTATTAAATCTTTAAGAGCATTTTTAAAGGTAAAATAATATTTTCGTGGTAGAAAATGTAGAATATAGTGTAATACTTCTTTACTTATTACACTTGTCAACACTGTAGGTAATGGATTCATCTACAGAAAACCGCGCGCTTTTTTGAATTGAAATTCATGCTTAAGTTTAGTGCACCCTATGGATGAAGATATTGTTAATCCGTGGACGGTTGCTAGTAAGTCAGATACCGGTGTCGATTACGATAAGTTGATAGGTATGTTAATTATTTTTAGAAAAAAATTCTGTTTAATTAAATGAACCGGTTAAATAATATTTTTGCTTTTACATTTTATTTTATTCTACTTCAAAATATTTAAAGTATTCTTCCCATTTATTTATTTACGGTTTTTATTATTACTTTATTGTACCCCAGAAGTTATATGAGTATACATTACTAGTCAAAAGTATAGTGCAACTTTTTTCACAAAGAAAAATTTTATATCAGAATTGCATTAAAAGTAGCCACACAAATCACAAAATTTTTACAAAAGTACGCTATACTTTTGACCAGTAGTATATACCAGCGGTGAGCAAACGCGGCTCTTCGTTACCTAAACTGTGGATCTCCAACACCAACTGACAAGAACCAGTGTATCTGAGTAAAAATGTACTTTTCCAAAATTTATTGAACGATTTTTAAATTCTTTAAATTATTTTTAATTGTAGAATTTTAAATATCGACGTTTAATTTTAGATATGAAAAATATCTGTGAGATGCTCAGTGTAAATAGAATCAAGTCAGTTAGAAAAATTGAAAAATATACAAATAGTTAATATTAGTTATAAATAATCAATAAAATAGTCAAACAAGCACGTTCGACATATATAACTACTTTTCAGGTAGTTTTCAGGTAGCATCATGTGTGCCCACCTTTGCTATATACTATGTGGTTACTTGAAATTTATAATTAGTCCGAAATAAATGCCTTATTGTAAAACTAATTTTTTATTTAGTTTAATTAGTTCAATTCAGAAACGTAGCGCACGTTTTTGCCGCCCGGAGAAAATTAAAAAATGCTGCCTCCTACGAAAAAAATTAACTTCGTAATTAGCGCCATTTTTAGTTTGTAATTTTAATTTTTCTTCTTTTTCCTTACCAAACTTTTTATATGTTTCCTTTGCAAACTGGCCCATCATTTAATACTCAACTGCTATAGTTGCTAAATCGGAAAGCTAAATGATACTTATCATTGAACGTAAACAATTCTTAACAAGCTTTAATTTGGAAGAATTTCTTTCACACGTAGCCTTATTTATTGCGATTGTGGGATACTATTGAATAAAAAAATTGTCGCTCATTAGTTAAGTGCCACCCAGGGAAAGTGCCCTCTTGCCTCTTGTCGCTACGCCATTGCTTCAATTATTTTATTAATTCTAACGTACACAAATTACATTATCAAAGATGTTTAAATGTTATTTTTTCTATTCTTTAAAAAAGTATTTAACGTGCCGGGTAAATGATCAGAAGCATGGCCCCTGTAAAGTAGGATTACAAAATAAAATTTTATAGGATCATGAATATTTTACGTACAGTTTCGACTTTTACTAATAATTGAGTTTGTTTTCAGATCGTTTTGGATGTTCGCGTATTGATGAAGCACTTCTGGATCGATTTCGGACAGTTACCGGCCACGAGCCGCATCATTTACTACGGCGCGGACTTTTTTTCTCCCACCGTAACTTTGGTCAAATTTTAGACCTTTTTGAACAGCGCAAGCCATTTTATCTATATACTGGTCGAGGGCCATCATCAAGTTCAATGCATTTAGGTCACTTAGTTCCATTCATGTTTACTAAATGGCTACAAGATGTATTCAATGTACCCCTGGTCATCCAGTTGACTGATGACGAAAAGTATCTTTGGAAAGATTTGCAGTTCAACGATTTGCATCAAATGACTTATGAGAATATACGTGATATTATATCTGTTGGGTTCGAACCAAAGAACACTTTCATTTTCTCCAATTTTGAATTTATTGGGTATACAGTTTTTGATAATAGTGCCCTTTTTATTTTTCTTTATTTTTTCTATTGACTACACCATTTGATGTTTGAATCGGCTACGATAAAAACCAATCCATAAAGTATTTTCGTAAGGTCCAACCGGTTATCCTAGATATGATGTAATCAGGTTGAAAGCTACCCTACATTTAATAAATTGCGATATAAATTTTGATTACCTAAGTATGCTTACGAACAGACTTTTATTAGCTGAAGTTAACCAGTTTGAATTTACGAAAACACCTATATTTTTTCAAAATTATGAGTTTGTTAGAGAATTTTGGGGTTTTTATTGAACAATGAAGAACAACATTATTCGAATAAGTGCCACAATCAGACTAATATACAATCTTGTGCAGCCAAATTGGTGAAACATATAAGTAATAAATCTTTATAAAAAACTTTTTTAACACAATTTGAAAATAGAGGTTTTTGACATTGTTGTGTGTTGAAGTTTTGCTGAATTATACATGTAATACAATAGAAGTACAATAAGACACTTAACTGCAGCGCTAGATCATTACGTTACTTTATAAAGCCGAAACCAGGGCACTATTTTAGTCGATGTGTTAATATAAAGATCGTTTCTAGGCAATGTCCGCAATTTTACCAAAACATGATCCGTATTCAAAAGTTGGTTACCTATAATCAAGTAAAGGGCATATTTGGATTCCAAGATAGCGATTCGATTGGTAAAATTGCGTTTCCCGCAGCTCAAGCCGCACCTGCGTTCTATACTTCGTTTCCGTTCATATTTTCTAGCAGTTTGGAGCCTGCTCATTGCCTTATACCTTGTGCTATTGACCAAGATCCTTATTTTCGAATGACTCGAGACGTGGCGCCTCGACTTTCGCTACCAAAGCCAACGCTTCTACACTCGACCTTCTTTCCTGCTTTGCAAGGAGCGCGAACTAAAATGTCGGCCAGTGATCAAAATTCTTCAGTTTTCCTATCCGACACTCCGAAACAAATCAAAACTAAAATCAACAAACATGCGTTTAGTGGTGGTCGAAATACAGTCGAAGAGCATCGTGAACTAGGCGGCAATTGTGACGTCGATGTTGCTTATCAGTATTTAACCTTCTTCTTGGAGGATGATGCGCGCTTAAATGAAATTCGTAGTCAGTATTCCAGTGGAGAGTTATTAACTGGAGAATTAAAGAAAATCTTAATTGATGTTCTTCAACCTCTGATTAAAGAAATTCAAAATCGCAAAGTGTCAGTTAATGAGGATGTGGTTCGATTGTTTAAAACGCCTCGTAAACTTTGTTCCTTTTTCGAAACGTAAAACTCGAAAATAAATTTATTTTTTTTCTGGTCATTAACAAATTGAATGCAATCGGATATACTAGTGACTGCCAATGCAAAGATTAAAGTCATTTATTGGTGTTAATTATAAATGTCTTATCTTTGTTAAATGTAATTAAAAGAAATTTTTGTTAGAGAAAGAGGAAGATCTAGTAATAGCAGCGTTAAGTTCGGTCTTTTAAGTTTCATTGCTTATAAGGGAAAACGCAAAGGTCAAACCATTATCGTTAAAGCACTACATCCTCATAGGAAACTTCTATTGTTTTTATATTTTCCAAAATTTATTAAATATGTGGTTATATGTATTTTTAAAAGGTTATCGAATTGCTGATCCTTTTTAATTACTTTAAAATACGAAATTAAATTTATAATAATAAACAAAACTTTACTAAGGTTAATTTGTAATGTAACAAGACTCGTCTGTTGTGATTTTTATCAATGGTCTCTGAAAACCACGAGACTTTAGTTTAATTCATTGAATTTAGACTAGTGCCTCTCAACGTAGGGCTTGCGCCCCACTGGTGGTCATTTGGTTTTTGTAACAGTCACCAAGCTCAAGGATCACATTAATTTTCTGAATTTACTTGTGTTTTTTCTTAAAAATTTTCGGTTCTAATATCCATATGGAGAAAGTTAATTAATAATTTTAGTCTTGCCGGGCTAAAACTTATAATTTTAATTTTTTTAAAGTTGGGGCGTCAGATATTTAGAAGCATTTTGGTGGGGCATGAAGCGAAAAAAGGTTGAGAAGCTTTGGTCTAGACTCAATGAGACAACTTTGATAATTACTATGTTAATGAGTCCAACTTGATACGTCAAAGTGAAAAATTTTGAGTGCACCTTGAGAGGACTTCGAGACGAATTTAAATTTCGTATCAATTTGACTACTTAAAAAAAAACCAGTTGTCCCAATGAATCGATTTTAAAACGATTCTAAATTTTGTTAATTTCATTGCTTAAAAAATCTAATCGTTTCAATGAGTCGACTTTACGATGAATTAATACTTTTTGTTTGCCAGGTAAAGAATATTCTTTTCAAAAAGCGTTAAATGAGAAAGAAACTTGAATATTGTATTACATCACAGAAGACATAGATACTCCGACTCCATTTTGAAAATGAAACCCCCTGAAAATTTAAGTTAGTATTGATCGCGAAAAAGTAGCGTAAAAGAGGTAAAAGAGCTTTATTTGGAAATTTTCACTGTACGTTTATAAGAACTAAAACCCTGTACCCATATTCGAAACTTTGGCGTCATTAATAATAAAATTACATGTGATCGCTTAAAGCGCCATCTTTTGCCCAGAACCACTCAAAACGAAGTCGGCGTATCTGTGTCTTCTGTGGTTACATTAAGTTTCAATCTGTTGGAATGTACAACCGCTGTTCTTTTTTCTGATTGTTTTATACTTATATTTATTAAAAATGTTTTAACTGCAGGGTGTAAGAGCGCTCATTATAAGTTATTAAAAACATATCATCAGCTAGTAACTATAATTTATTTATTACATCTTATGAAATTTACTAATTGGTAAGTCATGACCTATTGAATGGATTACTTTTTGATTGAGTTCTGTCACATAATGTCCTCTCTGCATAACACATTTATCTAGACGAAATTGGAAACTTTTTTCGAACATAAATAATGCCTAAAAAAATTATATTTAAATTTCGTCTTGATTATCTCAAAAAAATTTTAACTCATTTAACAATTTTATGCACGAAAAGACCCGAATAGCACGATAGCGCTTGCTTTGCTTACTAACGCAGCATCAGTTGTACACAACACTCGAAACGTCTGGGTTTTCTTGACATGAAAGCAGAGTAGCGCTATCGCGCAGCTTGGAATTTAAAGGGCTTTAATAAACAGAATTATTTATTTTTAATTTTACTTTCTTTGATTTTTTCTTGTTAATATACCAAATTCTTTGCATTTTTATTTCATTCAACACAGTTCTTATACGAGTAATGATAAGCAGTTTTTTTGCATAATAAATACATTTGTTTGTTTCCAAGCATGATGTTGTTGTTATTAAATGCGATTAGACTATTTTATTACACAAATTCTGAAATTGAAGATCGTTGCGCAGTATATTGACCTTTTCAAAACTGTTCAAAATGACATTAGATTACCAACATTTTCTGCGGTTCCACCAAAAATGGAAACTTACAAATTTTTTGTTGCATTTAGTATAGAAATAACAATATTTTTTTAATCAGAATTTTATTATTAAATAATTGTTCAAAGTCTATAAATTATTATTTTACAAAAAGCTAAGAAAATTTTTTGTTCGCGTTGTTGAAAACTAAGAAAGTAATAAGACACCACAACTTCTTTCATTAAATGTTTGTACGTTTTAATCGCTCTTCAACGAGTCTTTATCCATAAAACCCGAAACCCGTTCGGAGATCTTTTCGAACGCTTGATCAATTTTCCTATGATGCTGGACGAAATACGGCCGTACAATTTTCTGGTACAGGAATTCAGATCCATTGTACGATGTAGGCACCATGAGCCAAACAAAAAAGATACATTTTGCAAACCAGTAAAACGGCATCCAAGAGACCAACAAGTTAGAAAAGAATTCGACCACGGAAAAAATTGAAAAAACCACCCAGTAAGTTAACCATTTCGTATCGTCTGATTTTGTCGAAGTTTCGATTGCTCTAATCGACGCATAAGCTGGATATATCAGTCCAATTAAATTACAGACCAGTTGAGCCGCACAGCCAAATATTAAATATAATGAAGTAAAAATGATACATCCTATGCAAACAGAACAAATTAGAACAAAGTATATTTTAGACCAAGGGTGCTCAACCCAAGTCGGCTTGTAGACTAAGTAAAAATCTACAATACTGTAGTATGTCGCGCATTACAAAATAAAATATTTTATTGTCGTCTAACACTTAAAATAATTTATTATCTTACAATTAATTTTACTCTTTTTTGTATTTTATTTAATTTTTTTTTAATATGTACGAATAAAATTTAGTTGATTTTTTTGTATATTAAAAATAATATACATAATCAAAAACTTTAATTGGGTCGCAAAAAATCTTTAAACGATCGCATATGGCCCACTATAGATCAAGTATGTTCGGCTCTTGGCCTATTTTGAAGGTTTTTCACAACTCAATTAAATTTTTGAAGTGCCTATATTATTTTATATATTTGAATTATAAACAATCAAAAATGCGACTAAATTATTCGTTGATATTAAAAAATCTCAATTGAAATACAATTTATTTTTGTATATCGTTTCATCTCTGTATATATTTTTTCTGTGGTAACAATATTGGGTATTCCTTTGTAAACCATAGAACAGCTTGAGTGACGCAGCGAACGTTCACTCGGCGATTCTCGCCTCGCTGCTAACATAGAATGCTCACTCTAACGCTAGCGAAAAAACTACGTTAACAATCATCGTAAGAGGCGCTACGAGATTCTAAGCGTACACGAAAAATACTTTCTACGCAAACGAGAACAAAAGGTTATCACGTTTTATTCGTTTCCACGGTGTTCCGAACCTAGAAACTTCCCATTCCTATCATAGCGCTTTACAACTGTGCTATTCAGCATCACATATATATCTCGTATAAAGGAAGCTATATATACTCTTAAAAAATAGGCATCTTTCTTCGCATGCGATTTTTATTTTTTTCACAATTTCTGTACTTTATTCAACTATTAACCCTTTGTTAACTTCTTGCATATAATAAAAATTAATATTCCTTGAAAATTATTATTATTATTGGCTTATACAATTTTAAAAGCTAAATATATGTGTTTGGAAAACTAAATTGGAAATACTTCTCTTTTCTATCTTTTCAGTTTTATTAATT
The DNA here is from genome assembly GCA_000281935.1 of Mengenilla moldrzyki. Taxonomy (NCBI): domain Eukaryota; kingdom Metazoa; phylum Arthropoda; class Insecta; order Strepsiptera; family Mengenillidae; genus Mengenilla; species Mengenilla moldrzyki. The sequence goes on along the minus strand of AGDA01080264.1, from coordinate 626 downwards.
AAAATTGTATAAGATATAATGACTTCCAGTTTATTAACTTTTAACCGAATACATTGATATCAGTAGTCCTCAGTATAAGTGTAAAAAAAAATTGTAAAGAACTTTATTTTTTTCGAATCGCATAAGGAAAACATTCGGCTTTTTATTAGTCCCATTAAAAAAAAAAACACACAAAACAGTCAATATATAAGGTTTTTATCACGTTAATATCATTATTCGTTTATCATTAGTCATCCAGACTCTTATATTTCGTTTGCTTTTTATAGACTTATAACACACGGAAAATGTCTATAAACATTTTAGCAATAATTATTTTTATAAAGTGATAGCTATAAAAAATATTATTACCTTAAATATAAAAAATTACTTAAGTATGAAACATTTAACTTTTAGCAAATTTTATGAAAATTTTAACACTTAATTGTGGCTAAAATTACAACTAAAATATCGATTTTAAGAACCCAGAATATATTTGACATTATTTGTCAATATACTTCTTTCAGCATAGTGTTCAGTTTCCTTTTTTGTAGTTTTTTAGTAGCATTTAATTCTCTGTTGATCAAAGCATTTTAAATTGCAAACTTTTTTCTTCAATCCTTTTTTGCACGCACAAACACACGTACACA
>AGDA01080132.1:0-12267 GCA_000281935.1 Mengenilla moldrzyki | reverse complement strand
ATTTTAAGATATTTATTTAATTGTATGAGAACATAAATCAACTAATATTTATAAAATTAAGATGACGTTTAACTCTACACTAACATCGAGGTGATTTCCAAAAAGACTTTAAAACACTATAAAAAAAAACGTTTATCTTGCTTAAGCAATTTCCCGCATTTTATCTCAGACTAAATTGGGGGAAAATTCGTATTTTTGCACACAATCCTTCTTTTGACAATAACGAATTCAAAGGAAAACAAAATCGGTTTATTCATTTGCTCCCTCCTTTACTCTATTCGATCCACTTGGTGAAAACATTAAAGAAGCGTGTAATTTTTAAATTTATAAAAAAAAATTTAAAAAAATGAAAATTAAAATTCACCCCCCCCTCTTGAAAATTCGGTTGAAAAACATAAGAAGTGTACTTTATATAGTTAAGAATGAAAATGTAAACAAAAAAAAACCTCTTGGAAAAATGGGAATTTGACAAAAGTAAAATTTAGGAAAAATTTGCTTGCCCCCTCCCCCCTGAGTTAATTTCCGCTGTAATTGTGGTTATAAACCTTTGTTACGTAATTCTAACTTAATGCAAAAACTTTCGTAAAAATCTGTTGAGCCGTATAGGAGTACGATTACAAACAAACGGGCACAAGAAATATATATAATAGATATGTTTGTAATTTATTAATAATATTTCGTTAATTTTGGAGCGTTTATATACGTATTAAATAAGAAGACTACTCAATTTTTAATCGTTAAGTTTTTATTGGAACACATTTTTATAAAATTTAATTAATTGAGAAACTTGTAGAATAAGAATTTAATAAAAAAAAATCAAAATTAAAAATATAAAAAATAAACTAATAAATGTGCAGTACTAACACCTCCACATTTTGAAATAACTCGAAAATCAAAATTTCGAGTTTGGTTTAATCTTTTATTCTTGCCATGTAAAATTATTTCAATTTTTGCCATTAATCGTTGATTTCGTCTCAAGAATACTGTTTATAATTAATCTTGGTACATTCATAGTTTGGTCATCAATCAGAACAACGTCATAAGCATTGAGATATAAATCCAATAAATCAAATTCCTATAAATAAATATTGAGAACTAATACAAAGATAGATAATAAAAATGACTTTATTATGTGCCTCATACAGGAAACCAATTTTTATAATGTTTGAACATTTTGGTACACCATCAGCCATGTTAACATCTCCAAGTGAATCGCCCATTAAGATTATATTGTCGCAATTATTTAATTTCTGATAACACTGATGATCATGTAATGCGTACTCATTTTTATTGAATACATGTATTATGTCACTTTTATAACCTTGTATTTCATAATGATCATTAAATTTTAAAAAATTTGAAATGATCTATTGATTTTATAAATAGCAATTATTTTACTTTGATGTAAAGAATTCAATAAAATTTAATTTCGCTTACTTTAACATTAGGATATAAAATACCATTTATCCTTAAAATAGTTTCAATTGTGTCTCCAATTCCAGCAGAAAACACTAGAACAGGTACATCAGCTTCAAACAAATCTTTAAACATTTCGTCAGCGCCACATCTTTTATTACAATAATTAAAAATAATTTAGAACTTTCAAGATTTTAATAAGGAGTATAATTTTACTCGTCACATTACCTTAATGTAGGTCCACAGTTTTGTACCACATTTACTAAGTCTTCTGGATAAATTTTAATGTTTCTAAAAAAAATTACAATAATTGTAATTAAAAAAATTGAATTTTTTTCTTCTTAAAAAATATGAATAAATTTTAGATTATAGTGAAAGTTTTTAAAAATTGTATTTCGTATTGAATAAGATGTTTATGCAAATATAATACTTATTTTTCTCATTTGTAAAATTCAATGAAGCCAAAAACTATGCATTTAATCATGATATTTTATAATTTTATATAATTATTATACAACGAAATGAATGCCACAAAAATTATTATATTACAAAGCTAATATCGCAAATTTGAAAATATTTACAGCAATGTAACTTTTTAAAAGTAAGCATGTATTGTGGTATTACAATTCATATAATTATGCTAATTAACCAATTAGTCAATGTATTTAACCTTTTGTTATATGAATAACAGCAGTTTAAAAACTGTATGAGAAGGAAAATAACGATAAAAAATAAATGTATCATGATAAATATATTTTATGCATTTTTAAAAAAAGTCGTTACTATGAACAGGTATATAGAAAAAAATAAACTTGGTTTCGGAATTATATTTTACAATTTTTATAAGCGCTTGAGTGCTTTATCATTTAAAAGTAATGACGCTTTATGAAAAATCTAATTATTACTACAACGTACCTCAATTATATATGTACTATTATTATATAACAGGTGTATGCACACATGATGCTGTTCGGAGCCGCATTTCATTCATTAATTTATTACGGAAGCCGCACAAAACTACTTGAAATATGTAAATAAATAAATAATATTAACTATTTATTTGTATTTCTTTCGATTTTTCTAATTGACTTGATTTTTTCTATTTATACTGACTATCTCACAGATACTCAGGACTGTGAGGGCTACTGAGCGCGTCGGAAGGTGGCGGATAGCCGAACGTCCCACTGGGATAGCCTCAAATAAGCAAATAAGAGGCCGCGGACCAACCCCCTTCCTCACTCCCAGCTTATTGTGTAAAGCGACTCGTATTGGTTGACTGACTCTATCCGGAGAGAGTGATGAGGATAACGGTACCTTTAGCGATCCCCTAGAGTAAAAGCCTTACATCGTCATCACCGGATCACTGACGATGCGGACCTTACACTTACCCAATGACTATCAGATTTATATGAATCTAAATAAAATGGAAGGAGATTAACCATGTAAAAAACTTTCTAGGAAACTTTCCTGGAAAGGAAAAATGCTTTCCAGTGCTGAGGGCTGGAAAGTCGTAAAAGAAAAAGAAACCAACGCTCTAAAGAAGAAAAAATTAGACCCTGAAAGCTGCGGTAACACAAGTAGATGAGGCTGAAGATGGTTAGGGGAAGAAGAAATTTCAAGCCTCAGAATCCTGGCCTCCTCTCTTATGATCACGTTTTACGATAAGAAAACTTATTAAAAGTATTCTCTTTTCGGAAGGAAAGCATCAGCTTTTCAATTACTATTCCCACGATTTGTAATTGGTGAGACCCAGTACTGGGGAGACCTACAACTAAGTCACTAAGAGTAGGGTTTTGAAAGTAATACTCAAAGATTTTCAGGGCAGCTGATTTTAACCTTGGAAATGTCCATCCTGGAACAGGAAAATTTCAGATGGGCTATTGCCAAGAAACACAAAGGATTTTGCTTGGATTTTTTTGCATACATGTAATTGTTCCTTTGAACTACCAGCTTGCTAGAAGTACAATAAGCCACACAGTTGCAGTGCTAGGGTGCTAACTCGGCCTAGTAAACATGGCTTATTATTTATTATCTCACAGATATTTTTCATACCTAAAATTAAACATTGATATTTGAAATTCTATAATTAAAAAGAATTTAAAAATATCATTCAATAAATTTTGGATATGCAAATTTTTACTCACATTCATTGGTTCTTGTCAGTTGGAATTGGAGAGCCGCAGTTTAGGTAACGAAGAGCCGAAGTTGCCCACCGTTGTTATATAACGTACTTATAATTCTTTACCGTAGTAAAAATTTAATTATTTTTTCCAACAATACATTTAAAAATATATTTCGAATCGATTTGTTTAATTATTAAAATAATTTATTCCAAAAATTTTCCTAACATCTGGGCTCACTGTTATATCACCAGGATAATTCACACTTTTAAGATTACATTTAACCTCATTGTGATATCACAGTAAGGATCACTATATCATTACAGTAAGTGTTCAAAAACTCCTTACAGTAATATTACTGATATCATTGTGAGGATCTTAGTGTGAGATCAAAGTGATATCACTATGAGCATAATTGGTTGAAAGGGTATGAAAAACTGCTGAACTAAAATTTTGGAAATAAATTATTTTTGTAGGTTTTTTTAACAAATTAAGAAGAAAAAAGACGTTATGAATGCAAAATAATACTTTAATAATTCGATTGACTTATTCCACCATTCGACCATGTACTTTTTTTTCGTTTCTATATCAATTTTAGGATCAAGTTCCACCGGATGATATTTACGAACTAATGCCGCTTCTTCAATTAAATAATATTCGGGCATTGTAGGTAACTGATTTATTATACCTAATATTAAAACATTAAGTTAGTATTAAAAATAGTTTTTTGTTTTGTTTTGCGTAATACAACATTTTGAAAAAAATATAAATTGAATGTCAAAATACATTTTCTGACCTTTTTTCCATATCTCTTAAAAATATATTAATTTTTTAATGCCTTTCATAGACCCTGTTGCCAAAATATGTTTTATAACAGATAAATAAAAACATAAAAATTCATGTTATAATACGTACTGTGATATTACGTATTTAAAATAAGAAATATATCAACAGTTACCATGTGTGTCAAAACACATATTTCTTTATGTTATATTTTTTTGCAATATGTCATACCATATGATGATCTTATGTTTTAGAAACAAGTTAAAACTTCATGGATTTTATATATGTTATAACATGTGTATTTAATATATGTAAGTGGTATGTATTTTACACATTTTATAAAACATTGTTTAATCACGAATAAAAATATAGCTTTAGATGTTAATGGCTTTAAAAATGTAAAATACCAATTTTATTAAATAAAAAAAAAACCTTAAATTAACCGTAATTTTATATATTTAATCTAACAATCACGTTCTCGGCATAAGAAAGTTTACATTTGGAAATGATTCTTACACTCAAGTGAAATGAACATTTTTCAGTAGCCAAAGTTATGTCAAGTTTTGTGAAATAAAACCAGAAATAATGCAAAATAATTCACTTTTTCAAACTGGAGTCAATATATTATAATCAATTTTCTTCAAGTTATGCTTTAATAGAAACATAAAGCAATTGATGAAATATGTAAATTTCAATATGTAAATTTTCATATGTTGAAAAATATGTATAGTACACATATTCGAAAATGTGTAAATTACATCTTTTACATCACGCATGTACGTAATACGTTATAATGTATGAAAAACTTGTTATAACATCTATAAATTATAAGTTATAAAATGTGCAGTAACACCTGTTATATCATGTGTTCAATCCATGTGCTATAATACATGGTAAACATGTTACAAGACGTGTTTGGCACACAGGGTAATTCTCTTTTTACACGAATTTTTTGAGAACGTACTGTAAAACGCGCTAAAAAAGTTATTTAAAAGATAGCGCTCAAAGAAATAGAACAGACAAGTAACGCGCACAACGATACATAGAAGATTTCCTTCCCTACATGTTTCGAAGAGGTATAAAACCGACATTTTTTCACAAAATAGGGAGGATAGTTGGAAACATCGAAAGAGCTTAGAACTTCAAAGGAGTTCAATACAGTACGTTAACTTTGGATTGCGTCAGTGTAAGACTGTGCGGCTGCGGCCGGCACCATAGGTACTGTAATGTGAAAAATTGTTTCCTTCGATTCTCCCGTGGTCAATGTTTTTTGCTCATGACCAAGTTTAGCGGTGCACAGTATCGTCACACTCGCGCTGCTTTGCTCGCAGTTGACCTTGTCGTTTACTGTTTAGGTATGGGTTATGATATCTGCAACGCATACTAGATATATCGATTACAACCATGTACGCCCGTTTGTAATCTGTATCTGACAGTACGCGACATTGTCATACTCGTGCTGCTTTGCTCGCGGTTGAAGTTGTCGCTTACTGCGTCGGTATGAGTTTGATACCTGCAGTGCATTAATGGTGACACAATCAGTAACGCAGTTCGAGTTTTGTAATCGGGTTAATTATTACCCAGGATAACAGAAGAAAATAGTATCTATCTGATCAGTAGGAATAAAAATCGATTTCGTCTTCATTATAGGCAACAATCTGGAGGCCATTTTACCGTACAAAAAGCTACCCAAGGTTTACCACAACGTTTTTAGGATAACACTACAAATATTAATTTGTAGATTTAGATTTATTAAGTTTTTTTCTTATTATAAATATTTACATTTATTTTGTAATAAATTTGGTACCACTGAAAAAAATTTGGTTATTTCATTCCCCTTTGACAGCTACATTGGAGTCTGCGCATATCAGAACCGGAACGGACCACCTCGACGATGTGTTATGGTGGAAACGTCAACATCCTAAGAGTGGGGCGCGTTACAGTACCATGTAAAAAGTGTATTAGGTGTATTTATTTTTTAACAATCGTAGATTTAATTTTATAATACTTAAGTTTATTATTTGTTTAAATAATTCGGCATTAGTTATTATTAAATACTAAACGTTTGTATTAAGTATAACACATGTCGATCCGTAAGTTAAAAAAAAAATTGGAAAATGGTGTTATAGACGTCAGAAAGACATGTGAAAAAATCATCGAAGCAACGTCTTTCTAAGGCAGTGTTTCCAAAACTTTTTCATGCCATGCCCCACCTTTAACATTTCTAAAATTTTTATGCCCCTCTTATGCTAGCTCATTCGTCGGAAAATCCTGACAAAGTTTACTTAACAATTCCAATCGCCCACTTGATATTTTGGTAACGTCAAACGAAATTAAACCTGATAATTTTCTACGGCGCTTTTTTTTAATTTACTTTTTTTTGTCAAATTTGGCACCGATATTTAGCACTGCATTTAAATTACCTTTAATTATTAACCCCCCCCCCCACTTCTCTGTAAGGCGTCAGCAACACGTTAGGAAATATTGTTCTAAGGTTTTTCAAATTTCTTCGTTTTCCATAAAATCAACGAAAAATAATTTTTGGAAATGGCAACACTGTCCAGTAATGGCTAAATTTATCAGATATTTTTTATTGCAATATTTATCAATTGATTACGAAGAAAAAAACCGTAGATGATTAGAATGCAGTTCTGTATAATTATAAAAAAATAACCGAAGCTACTAATGTGATCTTTGCCATCTTCGTGTTGTTTTGAAATTGTGCGATCGAAATCGGAAATCACTTGTAGCCGCGTAGGACCTGCTTCTATCATGTTTGATATAGTTTTCTCGAATTTCGACCAATCTTTTATGTGCACTTTGCCTGATTCGCATAGTTTCTTAAGCTCCTCAACAACCGTCATTTTGCAATTTAAGTCTTACGTAACCTAAAATTTCTGCTTTCTTCGTATAAAGGATATTCGCACAGATTACATTTCTCGTAATTAGCTTCTATTTTTATCAAGCTCAAATGTTTTTTATTTTTGGTATTGGGAACATTTTGTTTTAATGATTCATCATTTTACAACAGTTAAAAATTAGATAATTTAATAGTCGGTTTTTTATAATATTATAAACCATATGACCTCACTATGACTTCACAAATACAAGATCTCAGATCAATTTTTTCTTATAATGAGACCAATGATATTACTATGATCGGAAAAGTAGACACAGTTTGTCTATGGGCATAAAAGGATAATATCTATTGTCTGCTCGGAAATTGATTACAAATTCTGTTCCAATGACATAAGGATTACTATTGTCAACTATAATACCATAATTGACGTCAAAATACAAATTTAAGGCTTAAATAGTAGATTTAAAATATATTCTTTATGATTTTCTACGCGAAATCTATTAAGACTAAAAAATATAGTCTTAACTAATAAAACATTTTAATTGGCAATTATAGCAACGTTCGAAATGCACCTAGGGATAAATTTGTATAACGAAAATTGTTAGTTATTGTAAAATCTCATTCAGCATAAAAATGTGACAAAAAATAGCATTAACAGTAAAAGTAGCATAAAATAACATTTTAAAAATATGTTAAAAATGTCTAATTCATTTATTCGGCTGATATTTATAATAAGCATTAATTAATCTACTATAGTAAAAAAGTAGCAAGCACTAGAAGACCTACTTCTACTTATATATTATTATGAATAGCAAAATGTATATATAAAGTCAATTGCTGGTACTCGGTAAAAAATTTATTGAAATATTTTATAAACAATTATTTAATTATAAGATATAGGAAGAATTTTTTAGTAGAAAATTTTAAAATTTTCCATACGCGTAAAAAATACGCAAATACTATCAGTTCACATATCGGAAACGGATGACAATTGAATATATGGATAAATTTACTGTTTATATATTTTCAGTAACGAATTGTTAGTTACCTTTTACTGTTTTATTTCAACGTAAGAAAGTAATATAATTTTAATTGACTTTATTTCAGAAATTTTTTACTATTATTTTCTTTCAAATTTTTTTATTATATAAGTATATTTTAAAAGTTATAATATTTTGAATTTAATCATTTTATTTTTTATTATTTTTAGATCAAACATATACTTCATTGTCCATTAAACAACTACACTTTTTCAGTGAGTAATATAAAAATATATCTTATACTGTTGAGAAGTATTCTGATATTGCATCATATATATTTTAATATTAGTTTTAAATACAAACATAAATTATCAGTTAAAACACATTTGAGCTCATATATACTACACTATATCAGCCAATATGTCAATAATGATAATATTTATATTGTTTTTTTTTCATCTGATAATGAGAAATATGTGTGATTATAATTTTAATATATGCTTAAGTACTGTAAGTCGTCAGAAGTTACCGATTCAATTAATTAATTGTCCATCGATGCAAATCGAAAATTTTGAAACAAATGTCCAGTTTCATCATAAAATTATTGAAATCAACTTGTCTAAGAATCGACTTCAAACGCTAGACGGAAATCGGAATTTTTCATTATTGATGTTTAATGAGAGTTTAAAAATTTTAGATTTAAGTAACAACCGATTAAAAAGACTAAGCATTGTTCCCTTCATAGGGTACTTAAATCAGTTAAATGAATTAAACATACACAATAATGAAAATATCAATAAAAGAACTGTTTGTAAAATTCTAAATCTTGCTAAGCAAAATTTAAGTTTAATATCGCACAATGAACACTACTATAAAGATTTGAATGATGGTTGTCAATATGGTAACCAGAAGAACTATTTTCAGTGCGATCATTACTTGAAACCATTTAAAGAATGTCTTAATGATTACAAATCTGGTAAGTTATCGGTCACTGGAAGACATATAAGTTGTCAGAAACGTCAAATTTCCATTTTAAATTATTTTAATTGTTCCGAATTTTCACATATAAAAAACGTAACAATTATCTATCTAAATAATAATTATATAAGAAAATTTAGCGTTAAAACAGCCAAAGATTTCACTTGTTTCAAACAATTGATTGTGTTATCATTAGCTAACAATCCACTTAAAAAAATTAATTTCAAATTTTTGCGTAATAATTTCAACGAATTAAAAATCTTAGATTTATCACACACAAAATTTGCAAAAAATATCAAACAGTTAGAGTCGTTTGCCAAGCGCATTACTAAATTGCCGAATTTTGAGATTTTAGTAGTCAGGCCGAAGTACTTCACCGCAGACAATTATATGTTGCAAACGCAAACTAATCAGTCACTTATGCCGCTTCAAAACGAAATTTGCAAATCAAAACCCATTGTTTGTTTTGCTTTACAGAATCAGTGATTATAAGTGAAACGATATTTTTAATGCAGTCAGCTCATGATGTTGTTAGTTACCGTAATGGATGCCACAAGGCAACCGATTTCCGTGGATTTTGCATCATTTCAATCCAATGTCCCTGTTCAAGGCCTTGTTCCTTTGGCCCGATCACACAAGAGCCCACTAATGTTGTTGGTCCGATTAAGTCGTTTGCTTGCTCCAAAACTAATAACTATTTCACATTTTGAAATTGTATTATTATCATAATAAAAGTTTAGAAAAACCGTCAAAACGAATAGATCACAATTTTTGTTATAATTTTAACAAATTACAAGATTTGAATGATTTTCATTATTTTTAGTAATTATTGTTTGAAAATTGATTTCTTTAACCTAAAACTATACTAAAAAGCTATAAGAGATGTTTTCCAAAAACTATTTGTATTCTGTTAGCTCTTTATTTTTCAAATCATTAACTGCTAGTGAAATAAATGCTTGGTTGAAGACAATAATTTTATGGAAGTACACAAAAGGTATCAAATTATGAACGGACATGCGAATTGTGAAAATCTTTTTTAAAATACAACCAAACATTGGCAATGGGGAAATATTTAATATTATTATGTAAAAAACGGATACATCAAAAATATAATAAATACCTTTATTTTTATATATAAAAATCTTTATATTTTTACGCATTAGAAAAGAAAAAAATTATATTTTATTATAAAGTTTCTTAAGATATAACTCATTTGACGTCGAAAGGCTACTTAACCCTTTCGCTATGAACGTCGCTTATAGACGGCATCCACGAAACTGCGTATGAATGTAAAAACTGTAATATGACGCTACTTCGGCAGAAAACTGGCCCGTTCGGTGATGTCACTCCTACAGAAAACACTGTCATAGCGAAAGGGCTAAACTTCACAGCAAATAACATATAAAAAACACACGCAAATCACTCAAGTAATTTTTAAGTTTTAATCTGATAAATGCACAGTAAATTGATTTTATATATAAAAAAGTAGTGTAGAAATCATGAGGTCCTGTTGGAAAAAACAAAACTATTATACATCAAAAAGCATTACAATAAAGTGTAATCGAAACACATAATGGACATTTCGTTAATTCTATCAACTTTTTTCTTTTTGAATGTAGTTTTGTGACAATTGAGATACGATTCGAAACTTTGCGTAAATAAAGAAAGAGCTTTAAAGTTTAACTTCTGCAGCTCATAACAGTATTATATAAATAAAACTTTTGCTGCATAATTTATTATAGAGTGTGTAATATTATTTCAACGGAATGAAATTGTATGTGTAAAAAATAAAATAAAATTTAAACAGAAAATATTGATTTCATAGTAAAAATAAAATTGATGTAAAATATATGGTACTTGACATCGTAATATAATATAGAATTATATTAGTGCTTCTTATTCTAATTAGTAATTTCATCAAATAAAAACTTCAGATCGTCCTACTTCACGGCTTTTTGAAAATAACTCTAGTTCAATTCTTATAAATTTTCCATTGTTGTATATTTCGCACACATTTTAAACTAATTGCAATATTGTAATTTTCCATGAATATATATTATAACTAGAATGTTTTTAAACTTTATATAAATTTGTAATAAATCCTTGAAGACATTATACAGTCTTTATACTGACAAAATTATCACTTCAATTTCTAGTTAAAAATCCACACACGTAATAAACACAAAATGATTAAAAATATTTTCAGTCCCCGTAAAGATAAAAAAAATGGTGTTTCACGTTTACTAGGTCAAATTTTTACCTCATTTTGCACATAAAAATTTTCAAAAAAATTAGAAATACACATGACTTGAAGGATTTTTATGAAAATACGTCGTTAAATTCTTAAATTTTCTTATTTGTTTTGAAAATAGCCAAATAATGACAAATTTAGAACAATATGTTCACTTGAAGACATATACACACACACAATCTTTACAAATAACTTTAAACAATAGTGCAAGATTTATTTTAAGTCTTGAGTTTCAGCTAAGTAGTTGTAATCATATTCATACTTATATTCATATTTATATATATGTAAAAAGAAAAAAATGTAGCCTAATAAATAAAAAGAACTTAGTTACAAAGTAAAAAAATTACCGTACAGGCACTTTTATCTCAAAGTTGTATATAAAATGTTTTTTCGGCAAATCTTAGGATGAATATTGGCAAAAAAATGTTTTTCCTTATGTTATTTTTGTAGACAGTGTCTCGCTATAGATCATTTATACGATCATTCATATGATGCTTTTATGACGATGTATGCCAGAAGTGAACAAATGTGGCTCTTTCTTACCTAAATTGCGGCTCTCCAACTCCAACTCACCAGAGCCAGTGAATCTGAGTAAATATGTACTTGCCCAAAATTTATTGAATGGTATTTTTAAATTCTTTAAATTCTGTTTAATTATAGAATTTTAAATATTAACGTTTCATTTTAGGTATGAAAAATATCTGTGAGACATTCAGTATAAAAAGAAGGAATCAAGCCAATTAGAAAAATCGAAAAAAATTCAAACAAATAGTTGATATTAATTACACTAGACAACAAATTTCAACTTCTATAAATTCCATGAGATAAGTCTATGTTTTTCTGAAAACACATGTTCAATGTATGACAAAAATGCAAAAA
>AGDA01080111.1:0-19058 GCA_000281935.1 Mengenilla moldrzyki | reverse complement strand
ATATATATATATATATATATAAACTAAATACTGAGTAAGTAAAATACATAAAATCTATTAATAATAAACAAAAATATTTAAAAAGGAGTGAAATCACGTAAGGTTTTAACAAAAATGAAATTATCAATAAGTACCAACATTAATTTACGCATTTAATTAAGTTTATAATATATCATTAAATAAATTTTATTTTAATCTATATTTCATTGAAATTATTATCGTCTTCTATTTGTACAAAATGTATCGTATTATAGATACAACTGTTAATTAAATCCTTTTTCTTTAATTCCCTCAATTGTTCGTGTACCGTGACGAAAAAAAGGCGTATATAATTGGTAAGCAACTTCATTACTTTATAATTACATATCTGAGTATATGTAGTTTTACTTTGAACGCCTCATAATTGCCAGTACAATTGTTTAAAGAATTGTCATTTTGTTTCAGTAACACGATAAGTTTCTTTTTTGAAATATTGTTCGAAAGTTATTATAAAATTACAGTTTTCTTCCTGAGATAAACTTACAAGTTTATTTAGCGTAATAGGTGTCTTCAAAATGACTATGTTAAAAGTGAATTCAGTAACAGTATTTGTAAAATTAATATTAAAATCTCTTTGTTTTTTTGTGACATAATTTATATCCTTATGTATCGATTTCATTTTTTTCTTTTCTTTCGCGAAACTTAAGTGATGGTTCTGTGTAAAAAATAATTGAATTTATTATGGTTATTTTCTCTTCATACTTTTGTTTTTGCTTATACAAATGTGCGAGCTGAAATATTACAAAGTCTCCATATAAAATAATATAAAAGCAAAGAAAGTAATGTAATGTAATTGACGTTATTCACATTTGTTTTTTTATTTTTTTGAGTAATTTATGAGTATTTTGTCTGGAGAAAAATTTGCGCCAATAGAGATTATATTTATTATTTTTCGTAAAAAAAATAGTACAATTCAGAACGTGTTTTAAATTTTAAGACTCATAAAAAAACAATTGATTATTTGGTAAATCATTGTGAACAAAAATATTTTTTAAAAATGAAGAGGGTAACAATTACTTAAGATTGAAATTATATTCATAATTCTTTTGCCTTAAGAAGTACTTAACGTACATTCAAGCTGCACATTGTTTATGATTTAATCATATTTTGGTCAAAAGAGCTATTTTTTGAATAATGTCTTTGCTTTATTACTTTTTTAGATTTCTTTATTTACACCACTAAATTTTTGAAATAAAAAAATACTCAAGAAAGTTGCAAACATGGTTAAAATTAATGAGACACTTATTAGTAAGTAAACAATTCTTTCATTTATACAAATTTGCACGTTTCGTTCTCCATTTTCATAAGGAACATAGATTTGAATTGATTTTCTAAACAGCATTTCACCGACTGTGTCATTGATTTCTCGCTTTCTACGGTTTGATGGCAACAATTGTTTGCCATTTGGGCAATTTTGTTCTTGCTGACAATTCACTTTGCATAACTCAACGCTACACTCGAATGTTACGTCACTGGCATCCGGAAACTTGAAAGCCTTAAAAAATGCATATTTAATGACCGCATAATCGTTTGAACTTTTGTCTTCATTCCGCATTGTTTGAAAAGCGCCAAACAATTTCGGCTTAATCACGCAACCGTTGTCGTCAGTGACGTCTAGAGTGTTGGAACCGTCTGCATCTTTGGCACGACATTTCTTTATATAAATGTCAAAATCTCGATCACCTATCAATTTTATTGCTAGAGTCATCGGTTCGCCGATCCGAATCATCGAATTGTCACTGCTAGAAGTTAATGGATCGCGACCTCGCCGAATATCCAATGAAACCATTGCAGTATCTCCAGAAAATGGTAATACTTCTTGATTAAGCATTCCAACGCTTAACTGTGAATTTAAATCTTTGGTTAAACTTCGCTCCCAAAGGCACTGCAAGTGACGAACGTAATCCCATTCTTCCTGAACATATGGCTCGTTCTGGAAGACTAGAGTGCTCTCTAAGTATGATTGATTTTCCGTCTCAAAGCGGCTTTTAAATTCAGTGCCGCATTTGTTAAGTTCAATAGTGAATTGGTACTGGACTTGGTTTGAGTTTGGTTTAACATAACGACATTCTTCTTGATCATAGAACCCCTTCGAATACACAACACCATTAAAAGTATCATTGAACTCTAAGTCAACCATCATTCTTTCCTTTGAACATTTTACATCAATACGATGAATATGTGGTGGATGAATTTCAGCACTTGTACCATCTCCTGCATCAGTATCAAGCTCGTCATCTTCAGATCCATCATCATTTTCATTATTGGTATTTGATTGGCGACCATCATTGTTCGTATTGTCATTTAGGGAAATTTGTGTTGGACCCGTGGTAGGTCTCATATAGCTTGTTGCTTGAGTTCGATTGTTTTGAGGCAATTCATTTTCATCGCCGTCCCTGTCCATATTTTCATCTGTGTCCGTTGATGAGAGTTTGTTATCTTTCATTTTTGAATAATCATTAAATGGAATGCTAGGCATATAACCAGCCGCAGGGTATCCCGTTCCTGTAATATCATTTCCAGTATTTTGGAATGGCCTTGGCTTTCTTTCCAATAAATATTCCTGTCTTACTATATAAATTCAAATATAACATTAGTAAAATTAGTTAAAGGGCGCGATTTAAATGTACGATGAAAAAGCTACAAATCGGGTCAAAAAAGTATGTTATAACGTCAGATAATAAGAGGAAACACAGGTCTTATATATATGCATCTATGCATAAAAAACAACATTTTAATAGTATAATACGTTGAAATGAAAAACATAATTAGGGATATTAACTATATACATAAAAATCTATGAGAAATCAAAATGATCGCATTCAGTCTTTTTATATAATTTTTCCTATAACTTTTTTTACTACCCCAAAGTAGAAAAAGTTTTTTTGAAAAAAATATAAAATTTTTAAAGCTATCGAGCCTCAATTGCATGGTAATCAAAATGACTTATTTGGAATCTAAATTGACGACGTAAGTGGATGTAATAATTTTTAAGTTGGATTACTTTTACTAGCTGCATTAGCATCTAACTCCGAGCAGTAATTTTAGTTAGCATTAAATTAAGGTATATAAGCTTAATTTCTACACTTAATTTACATTTCTTATTTTTATTTTTTTTACACTAATTCTTTAACACCCTGTAAAATATTTTTTTCTAACGTATCTAAACTGTATCTTAATAATGACTTTATGATAGATTTGTGTGAAATGACTATTTGCAATCTTCTATTATACCGTAATCTGTTTATTTTCTGGGTTTTATCCAGTTAAAATGGTAGCAGACATCAACAATAGATATCTTTCTTTCTGTCCAAACAAACTAATTTTTTGCTTCAGAAATGTACCTAAAGTAGTCTCAAAATCTTATTCCACCAATATAAAAAAGGTTTTTTGGTTATATTAAGATGAATTTTAGATACATTTTAAATAAGAAATGTTTGACGGCACTCTAAATCCTGATTTTAAAAATTTTATACATTTTTAATTTTTTTGCTTAGTTTTAAAACAATAACATAAATATTTAGTTCTTATGTTTCCATAGAAGTAAAAAAGTTAAATTTTCAATTTCTCCAACATCTTATTAAACATTTTTTTTCTAAATAATATGTAAACTGTATCTTAATAATGACTTTAAAATATTATTATGTGAAATAACTATTTTTAATCTTTTAATCTACTGTAATTTGTCCTTATTCTGGGTTGTTGTCTAAAATGATAGCAAAGATTAAGTCTTAAAGTTACTGTTTTCTTAATGTCTAAATTAAAGTATTTTTTTAACTTCAAAAATGTATCTAAAGTAGTTTCAAAATCTTGTTTCGTGAGTAAAAGAAAAAGCTTTAAGCTTTTTTAAGTCGAATTTTAAATAATTTTTAGATACAAAATGCTTGACGGGGTAAATTACTCGATCGATTAATTTGGTATCCGGTACCCGGTACCCAGATTCAATTTATATTAAAAATTTATGTTTAAAGTTTGGTAATTAAAATTTTTACGTTTCTCGTTTTGAAACGCATCCTTTTTTAATTACTGGCTTATGTTCATATTATTATTTTTTTAATATGAACGCTTTTAAATAACATTTTAATAAATAATTACCTTTTCGATTTTTTTCGGAATACATTTTTTGTATCCAGTTCAAGATTTCCTGAACCAAAAGATCAGTATTTGTATCATTATTGCTTTTAATTCCTTTAATAAATAAAAAATAAATAAAGTAAGAGTTATAATTAAGTAAATGAACTTTACCTTGATTTGAATTGCTCGGAAGTTTTCCAAAGACAATATAATAGTTTAAAAGTAAAAAAATAATAGATAAAATTATCATAAATAAATTCATAATTTTCACTGCTTAATAAGGTATGTAACAAAATTGGAATATTAACGAATATTTGAAGAAAATTTACAACTTTATTTATCGCAATATTATTTTTTAATGTTGCGAAGAAATGAAGAAGAGTGAATTTCTTTAAGAAATCTTCACTTTTCACTTATTAGAATTTAACTTTCGATTTTTATATCCGCTGAAACAATATTAGTGACAAGCAGCGAGCCTGCATGGCTTCGATAAAGTTGCATCTTTTTTTATTTAATCTGCGTATTTTTCACTTTTCCTATAAAGAACATTGTATAAATTATTATCGTGTTCTTTGTAGTATATATGAAATTAAGAAAATACAAACTTTCATCCTGAAGTTGTTTTCTTTTTTTCTCATTCTTTGCTGGAAAAGTTAGAGAGTAACATACCTTTTAAACTCAAATTATCCAAATATTTTTTTATAACTTCATTAATTTTATATGATTAATTACTTTTCATATATTGCTGATTTATTCTATTTCTTTTTCTTTTATTCAGACATTAAGTATCAAATTCATTTGCATAAAATAGTACGAAAAATGGGAAACTGTTTACCACAAAACTTAAACTTTCGAATAGGAAGTCAATTAATAATCGTTTGAATTGAAAGTAAATTTTCGTTCAGGAAAAACGATTTTTCACTCTTAAAGCATTTTTTTTTTATAAATTTTATTAATTTCGTAAAAGATAATTACGTGATACATTTAAAATGCGGTTCAATTTTCTTTTTACACAACCGGTCTTTTAAATTTAGAAATCAATCTTTTTTGGCTTTGTATATACTTAGGTGAAAGTGTTATTAAGTTTTTCTAAGCACTTAATACTTATGAGAATTTCAATGAATTTATTACGAGTTGAAAATATAGGAATTTAACTGTAATATAAAACACTAATGCTTAATATTTTTAGTTTTAATAATAATTTTAAACATAATTTTTAATCTTACATTTCACTAGGTAATCATTATATACAAAAATGTGCGAGTACTGACATCTTAGGGAAATGGTTAATCTTGAATTTTCAAGTTTTCTTACGTTGATTCGAACTTAGTTTTTAAGAACAATAATTTCAGCGAATTTATTGTTATAAAAAATAGAATCGAAATATTGTGAAATGTGTTTGAAAAAAATTAACTAATATATTTAATAATTTGATAAATTGTAAAAAAGTAGTTTATTTTGAATCAATAACCTTTTTCAATTGCTCTTTTAACTTATTTGAGCGCTCAAGCTCTACTTTATCAACTGATCTTTAATTTTTCAATTACTCTTCCGGGGAAAATTTCTCACGCCTTTTCATTCAAAAAAAGTTATTTCTTTTTCAAGTACTGCATTCTTACAATAATAAGAAGGATAATTCTTATGAAAAACACATTTTTTAAAATAAAAAAATGCGTAGAAATAAGTTAGTATCTTTTAATCAATTGTTGTGTCACGTTGCACACCGCTGTTTCCATCGATCACCATTTCACTAGTTGCATTCGGCTCGCACATTACACAAATTAATTTTATTTGTTTTTTTTTTAAAATTAACTTTATTAATAACAGCTCAAAAATACAATACAAAAACGGAATTAAAAACATAAAAGAAAAATGATAAGAAAACGAACAAAACGTATCAAGGGGAAATAGTTCACCCTTGATTCGCAGCGCGTTCTCCGCGTACACAATATTCCTCCCCCCTTAGCTTGATCTAGTCGGTGCCATCGGATGATGGTGATGATGGCAAATACGTAATATCATCAGGACTAGGCACTAAGGTGGTCGTGTCATCTGGTGACAGATTAAACTGCAGACGACGTTGAGAACGGAGGTGTGTAGGAGGCGCCACAGGAGAAGAGACCACACCAAGTGGTGTTTCCAGTAACTCGGATCTCAATGGAATGTGAAACTCAGAGGCCACAGTTGAGTCGACTGTTGAAGGCAACGAGGAATTTAGTTCACTTGGAACTAAATTCGGAGAGGACGTAACATTGTTCGAATCATCTGTATTCACAATGTTACCCTCTGGAGTTTCGTTAGGCAGCTCTGCCTCGTCATCTGGTGAGGAATGTGAGGCGGTGACGTCCGTTGTCTTAGGTGCAGATAGAACACGAGACCTTAACTGATCTGCATGTCGATGCAATTCATTGTTATCGTTAGTATGAAGACGATACGAAACAGGCCCTGAGCGCTCCGAAATTATGGCCGAAATCCATCTAGGACCTTGACCGAAATTTCTAGCGAAAACAGGAGAACCAACCGTGAACTCTCTCGACTGTCGTTTCTCGGAGGCCTCATTGGAACTAGGTTCCGAACACTTAGTATTATGTGTTGGACGAATTGCATCCAAAACAGTTCTTAGTGCTCGTCCCATGAGTAATTCAGACGGACTAGCATTTTCAGAAATGATTGGCGTAGTATGTTGATGCAACAAAAAACGGCTTATAGCCAGCTGCCAATCATCTAGAGTTGTTGGAGTTTGCTCCGAGAACAACTTCAGAGAACTGTTTTTGTAGAACGAACCATTCTTTCCACCTGACCGTTAGAACTTGGATGGAAAGGAGCCGTTAGGACGTGACGAATTGCATTCGATTTACAAAACTACGGCAAAGGCAGAAGAAGTATATGCAGTACCATTATCGCTAACTAGCGTCTCTGGTAGACCATGAGTTGCGAATATACTTCTGAGCACACGGATGGTAGAAGCAGTGGATAAATCAGAAAGAAGACGTACTTCTAACCATCTCGAATATGAGTCAACCATAAGTAGCAGAAGTTTTCCCTTGAACGGACCCGCGTGATCGATGTGAACACGGGACCAGGGTCGCTTGGCCTTTGGCCATTCTAACAAAGCTACATGAGGTTCGCTCGCATTATAAGCCTGACAAGTTTTACACTTTTTTACGAGGTATGAAATATCTTGATCCAGCTTGGGCCACCAGCAGTAAGAACGAGCTATAGCTTTCATTTTTACGATACCTGGGTGGCATGAATGCAAGACTTCAAGCAGCACAGGTCTGAGTTTAGAAGGTATAACCACTCTACTACCCAGCAGGATACAATTCCGATAAATCGAAATTGTAGATTGTCACATGAAGTTTGGTCTAAATTGATCAAAAGCAGAAGCTGGCTAACCACGTAGCAACCAATCAAGAACACGCGAAAAAATAGGATCTTTTTGCGTTTCCCGAGCGATTTGATCGGCGTTAACAGGAAGTCTCTCGTTGGTTTCCAACAACAAGACCTCTCCAAGTGCCGGCGGATCGAATGGTTGCGTGGGAAGAGGGCATCGACTCAAGGCATCGGCATGAGACACCAGTTTCCCAGGTCTATGCATCAACCCATAGTTGTATGCACTTAACAAAATCGCCCAACGCAACATTCGAGGAGACAAAATGTCCGGCGTCTGCTTGTCAGGATTAAACAGCCCTAACAAAGGTTTGTGATCCGTCACAACTTCAAATGGAAGCCCGTAGAGGTAGCGATAAACTTTTTCACTCCTGAAACCAGAGCTAAGGCTTCCCTGTCTATTTGCGCGTAATTACGTTCTGCCTGTGAGACTGCGCGAGTAATACGCGATGGGAGCTTCTCGACCGTTTTCGAGTAGATGGCATAATACAGCCCCAACGCCAACAGGGGAAGCATTACAAGCAAGGACGATCGGTTTGTTCACATCAAAGTGAACGAAAACCGCGTCGGATGAAAGTAGAGCTTTTACTTTGTGAAACGCTTCCTTCTGCGTTTTTCCCCATACCCATGGCTGATTCTTATGCAATAAACGATGCAGGGGATCGGCTACCATAGCTTTGTTTTTGAGGAAACTGTGGTAAAAGTTGATTAGCCCTAGAAAAGCCTGCAACTCTGTTTTAGATCTAGGTTCAGGAGTTTGGGCTACGGCTTCACAAACCTTAGGTGACGGTTTTACTCCTTCAGCTGAAATTCGGAATCCTAAAAATTCGATTTCGGGAACGTCAAACTGACATTTATCACGTTTGAGTTTAATACCTTGGTCCCGAAACCGTGCAAGAATTTCGTTTAACAAGTCGGCCAGTTTTTCCTGCGATTCAGTAGCGACAAAAATGTCATCGAAGTAGGGATAGACACCATCGATACCACGAAAGATGTCTTCCACAATCGCTTGAAAATAACCTGGAGCCGCGGAGATTCTGAACTGCAGACGAGTAACCTTGAACGCACCTCTATGCGTTACGATTGTCTGAGCCTTTGCTAATTCGTCAGTTACCCGCACCTGCGGATAAGCCGAGCTAAATCTAATTTAGCAAAACGCTCAGCGTTGCAAATGGAGGCCAGCAAGTGATAAATCACCGGAATTGGGCGAGGATGAGGCTAATAGCTTTATTAAGCGTAACTTTATAATCTCCACACACCCGGACTGAACCATCACTTTTCACGACTGGTACGATTGGCGTTCCCCATTCCGTTGACTCGACAGGTACTAGAATACCTTGAGCGATTAAAGAATCGAGAGCAGAGTCAACTAATGGTTTGATTCTAATCGGTACTCGTCGCGGCTTACAACAGATGGGCCGTATCTGAGGATCGAGTTCGATGTTAAGGGCAGTACCCTTGTATTCGCCAAGGGTCGGATCGAACACGTCCGGAAATTTGTCAACCACTGACGAAACGAGCGAATGCGAAATAACATTGGTTGATTCGAAACGAATACCTAATTTCTTGAACCAATTACGTCCTAACACGTTCGTTCTATTACCTTTAGCGGCAAGAAAATGTAACTGTTTGAAACTTTTAATATAATTTTTAATATAATGATATTGCACCGAGGTGAAAAATTCACCCAACATGGGAATGGGTTTTTTGTCGTAAGACACTAAAACCTCCCGAACAGGTGCCAAAGGAATCGGACTCAGACGTTTGAATTCCGATTCGGATATAATGGTGAATGGCGACCCGGAATCTAATTCGAATTTAATCGGAATTCCGTTGAGGTCGATCGACAAGACGATAGCTGGAAAACAAGAACTTCCTGCAGAAGTTTGAGCGACTATCGCCTTCTTCTTGTCGCGGACGGACGTTTTTGCCCAGCAAAAACTATCCAATGTGCTATGCACGCGTGGGTTCGAATCCCATTCTCGTCGCCACTGTTGTGTCACGTTGCACACCGCTGTTTCCATCGACCGCCATTTCGCTAGTTGCATTCGGCTCGCTTGGTCCCTTTTGAAGGAATTTCCTTCTGTTTCAATCGGTAAATAAAACGAAGGCATAATGAGGTGATTCTGAGCAACCGCTTTAACGAAGAATATCTTTATAAAGTCACAACTAAGTACTTCACTGTTCAGCGCTCTCAGTTTCATTTTTCTTCACTTCCGGACTGTCAATGTCCATTTGTGGCTCACATGATGGTCACGCGGAAGCTTCTTGCCTCAAAAACCCAGGACCTCTCCAGCGCAAGATCATGTAAGTCTTTAGGCATTACTCCACGCGAGGCAGGGTCAGCGGGGTTCTCTTTTGAGCGCACATAACGTCATGCCGCGAGGTGCCTAAACAATTCAGGCACACTGATAGATCGAGAGAGTTCCTTTGTCGCTTTTCTAGTGGGAGGCCAACAAATTCGACACAGTTCAATAAATAATGATTACTTTTGCAAAGGTTGCAGGAGGCTTCAATTCTTGTTTGATGGGCCTTAACATCTTTCCAACCTGTGTTCGATTTGGGTTTGCCGTTCGAGCTTAGCGGATTCCTTGCGCTTTTTATGTCCGTTGAGGAGGAATGCAAACTGAATAATTTTAGAGCTGAACACCGACTATCTAAAAATGTTATAAGATTCTCTACTTTTAGAGACGGATTGGAGGCTACCTTTAAGGCCCACTCCTTTTTGCTTTCGGTATCCAACTTTTTCGTTATAAAGTATAGTAACCAAAGGTCCCCTCCTGTGGCCTCTGCACCTAACTGTTCTAGTGAGCGCAGGACTTCGTCAATATCGTCAGCGATTTTACGCAATTGTCTTAGATCTCCCTCAGTAGGCTTTAAGGATATCACCTTTTCTATCAATAACTCTACTACCATCTGCGGTCAGTTATATCTCGCTTCCAATTGTGACTTATCAAAGCTGCAGCCTCTCCTGACAATGACGTTTTCAAATAATGCAGTTTCGTGACATCGCTGATTCTAACCTTTCTATGTATGAGTGATAGAAATAAGTCGCGAAAAGGCACCGACTCCGTGTACTTTCCCGAAAACTTGGGGAGATTAATGGCTGGGAGAAAAACCGTTTTGTCATACTTGAGCTTTTCTTCTCCCTGGTAGCGAAGCGATCGGTATTGTCTGTCTAAATAACAAATATCATACCTCTCTATTTCGCCTCTCGCAGAGGCGGCATAACTTCTCGTAACCGCTTCGGGTTGATGTCTGGCTAATTGTGATGACGGCTGTGAGGACTGGTTGACATCTACAGCGTTCAAGGAATTCAGTGAACGCATCATAGATCTGGCTTCCGGAAATTGATCGTCGCGCTGAAGTTCTTCAATTCGCTGGCAGCGTTACACAATCGTTTCACTGCTTCCCATTGCGTCGCTTTTGTGAATGGAACTTAATTCGCTTCCCAAAGTGTTCTCGTTACCGTCGTCTACCCGATTCGCATCGTGCTGTTCTTTTTCGAGAATTGCGGCACACTTTTGCTCTTTGACATTCGTCCCGATGCCGACAAGACCTACAACATCTTCACTGATTGCGTCAATCGAAAAACAGCCGGCTGTTGGGAACGTTGCAATGCTCGTCGCGGCGTTGGCAGCTTTCTGACTAAGAAATCGATGGACTGCAATACGTACATTGATAAACTCAGCTGAAACGCGGCTTTTTCAACTCTTTTTTCACAGGTTGACATGCAATTAACATTTTTTAATTGTTCCAAAATCTAGAAGCTGAAAAATTTAAAGTATTCATTCTAGATTTTGTGTTTCATACAGATAAAAAAATTGTGACACGTCATGAGTCACAGATCAAAAATTCACTACGTCACCTTTTTAAAAAAAAAAACTTAGTAGGCGCTGGATAATAATGGAGCAAAATATTGATTTTAATTCTTTGTCGTCGGAGGATGAGTCCGATGAGTCGGCTGAAGAAATTGCAACGGGACATTCACAGGTAAGTCTATTTTTCATACTAATTGCACGTATTTCATAGGATTTCCCATTTTTCAGAACGCCGGTTCCTCACCACTTCATTTGCGTGACCTTCACCAAAATCAGTGGAAGGATGAGGAATCGTGCCGGAACTGGTGTCGGGATGTAGGATTGGTTCCTACATCTCGATACTGCCCCCAACGAAAAAATGGCCGGGCATTATGTGGTACCTTAATGGTATTCGAACAAGAAAGCGGCCCTTGGGGGAGATTCCAGTGCTCCAAACGCCATATGCGGGGTGGCGTTTTTCGTGTTAGTGCGGCAGCTAACACAAGGTTTGAGCGATCCAAATTACCAGTCGTAAAAACCATGATGCTAATGTACTATTTTGCACGAAACACGTCACTGGAGGAAGCTCGTTCGAATGTTCGTTCGAATGTTCGTTCGAATGTTCGTTCGAATGTTCGTTCGAATGTTCGTTCGAATGTTCGTTCGAATGTTCGTTCGAATGTTCGTTCGAATGTTCGTTCGAATGTTCGTTCGAATGTTCGTTCGAATGTTCGTTCGAATGTTCGTTCGAATGTTCGTTCGATGGGGTACATCTGTCTAAAGCGACACTTACAGACTGGTATCATTACTGTTGGGAAGTCTGTATGTCTGCCTTAGACAGCATGTATCGTTCAGCTGGCGAAATCGGTGGTCCGGGCGAGATTGTCGAGGTTGACGAGACTAAGGTCGGACGTCGAAAATATAACGTCGGTCGCTTAGTTGAGGGTCGTTGGATTCTGGGGATCGTTGAACGTGGAAACCGAAAGAATTACAGACTTGAGGTTTGCCCGCACGACCCTGCAGACTCCGGCGACTCGGGTCGACGATCTGAATCTGAGATAATTCCTCTGATTCAGAAGCACGTCTTGCCTGGGACCACTGTTTTTACGGACATTCGGATACATTCATAAAGTAGTTAACCACTCCACGAACTTCGTGTCCCCCGACGACCGAGATGTACACACACAAAATATTGAAGCGTCATGGCGTCCATTCAAAAGATGGATGACTAGAACAGGTTTTAAGAAAGGCCACGATGCATCGAGTGCAGAGCGATGTGACGAAGATTTGGCCTTGAGAATTTGTGAGTACTTGTGGCGGTACAACTGTCGGTTAAGCAACGTCGACACGTTTGATACGTTATTGAACAACATCAAGGAGCGTTTTCCTGGCACTTAGGAATCCAGCGCATTTTTTTATGGCTCTTTTTAGGGCCGAAAAATTATAGAATATCAAGTTTGTTTGGACTCCAGTACTGGTGGATTTTAAGTCAACGGGCTATACTTTGTTCTTGTTGAGTGGTATATACACTGTTGGCACACAAAGTAGAGTTGTCAATATGGAAACTGCCGATTTTTTTGAAAGAAGTACAGCTGATGTTTGTTAGGGTCTCGATGGATTCGCGTTGAAATGCTCCGGGAGTGGGTGGGGGAAGGATGAGGTTGGGAGAAGATGAGGTTGGGGGAGGATGAGGTTAGGGGAGGATGAGGTGGGGGGAGGATGAGGTTGGGGGCGGAAGAGGGGGGTCAGCGGGGCGTTTTGAGTGCACTCGTACTAGGGCGCCTAGGCCAATCAGTTAACGTAAAAATATTTAGACGCATGCGCTGTTCTTTTCCCAACCAAACATATGTGCAAAATTTTTCACTATGCAGTGAGCGGTCCAGGTTTCATACGTCCGTGGAACAAACAAATAAATGCAGAATAAACGTACAGATGAATATTGGTTCAGGTATTGCTAACAGTGTGGTTGCAGGTTTTGTTTTCCTCATTTCAAATTTTTAATTTTTCACCATTCAAATTTTATTTAGAAAAAGTTCCTTTTTACAATAAAATTTAATGATTCGTATTTCAACTATATTTTTCGTGATTTTTCTACACATTTATCAAGTTTAAATCATTCAATTTTTATAAAAATGTTCTTCTTGTAATCTATAGCATTTAAATGTAGTTTTTTTTTTGAACAGTATAATTTTTTTAAAATTTTAATTTGGTTTAATTTCAAATCTAAATAATTAATTTTTTCTCTCATTGATATGTCTTTCATTTTAAATCACATATAAACAAAAAACGTTTTTCTTTCTCGATACCACTAGTGACATCTAAAGATCATGAAATTTTATATATTTTATTATAAAATTATGCTGATTCATTATTGTTATAAAATAACCTTTTACTTGTGATTAAATTTATTTTATTTATTTAAGAATATAATATAGTTTCTGAAAAATTCAATTATTTAAATAAATTGTATTGAAGTTGTAAAATGAGGTGTCGCTAGTGTCATATTTATTCATCTTTTAAAAGTCAGAGTACTTAATTTTATGAAGTTTAAATGTTATTAAATAATAACTAATACTTAGTCACATTATTTTAACTGTTTTTGAAGTAAGAGCAAAAATTATTACACAATATTAATCAAATCAATATGACGAGCTCATAAAGTTTTTGTCCAATAAAATGAATTTACTGTTGTAGTTTTTTTTTAAATTAAAAAAAAATATATATATATTTATACATACATTTAATGTAAAAAAAGCAATTCACATTATAAAAATATGTTTTAGAAAGAACTAATTTTTTATAGTATTCCATAAATGAGATTTTTTAGTTTTATTGTCAGTTAATGCTTCGTAAAAGAATTAAAAAACAAGAAAATTATTCCTTTATTATAAATTTAATAATATATGAATAATTCAGGAAGTTGTTTCAAAGAATTTTTTTAAAAAAGAGATATTAAGAGGTTGTATGCACACGTCTAATTTATAATTAATTTCTTTTTTTGTGTAAATTATTTTACCATTAAAAACACGAAACGATAATGCGAATAAAATTACATGAAACGCTTAATAGGAATTACTAATATTTTCTTTTAATATTGTTCTTGCTTATGTTTTTTCGTGTAATAGAACTACATACGGACAAATGTACTCATTCGCAAAGTGACCACAACAATAATTTTTTAAATTTTTATAAAATTATTCATTAATGATTACTTAGTGGTTACATTAACGGCAGAAATATAAAACCACAATATCAGGAAGTGTAGAGTCACAATATGCAAAAAATGACTCCCTTAAAAGCTACTGTTATATTTCAGTTTATGAACATTATATTTCAGTTTATGAACATTATATTTCAGTTTATGAACATTATATTTCAGGCACTTAGTGGATATTTCTAATTTCATATGAGTTGAGTGCTTGAGGTTCATTATTTTCAAGTTGAAATAAATATTAAAGTAAACGTGGAGCTTTTTTCTCCTTAAAAATAGTGAGTAGCCTTTATAATTTATAACAGAGTAATATTTATTAATAATGTTATCCCAAAATCTTAATAATGTACTTATTTGATTACAATAACCATTTTTTTTATCTACTATATCAAAATTAAAGGTAAAAGTGTGCTGATTGTAACTCAAGGGATTTTCAGTCAAGGAAAACTAACTAAAAAGAACAATAATTTTATTATTTTATTAATGTCTTTTCTTACATTTATATATAGACAATAAAAAAAATTTGCTAGTTTAAAACCATATTTTACTAAAGTAGAATGAAGTGATTAAATCAATAGTAATTAATGATCAGAAACAGTTAACGTGTATCTTTGTCAAGGGTCATATTTCGTGTTTTATTCATTATTTATTTATTTATTTATTTATTTATTATTACATGTGCTTAACAATGAAACTTATCATTTTTATTCATCAAAGAAACTAAGTAAATTGAACTAGTAGAAATTTGAATTAAAAAATTAAATTACAAATTTAAGTGTAAAAAATGGAGGAAAAAATTAAAATTCAATGTCGATTTGATTAGTAGCGATATTGTCAATAAGGCTTTTACTGAATTGTTCAAAAACTCTACAGATATGCGTTTTTTCACCTAGTGTCAGATTTTTATATGTGGAAATTTTAAACGAATTAGTACTTCATATTTTTTCAAACAACCAAAAAGAATTATGAACTTTGATTTTATAAAATTTTTTTTGTATCAAAAATTACTTGATTGCTTAACTGAAAGACCTCAATTAGCGACACTTGGATTAGTTTACTCACGAAGTGCTGTATCTATTTGAACGAGAATAACTTTAACCCATTTGAGACCAATTGCACATCGTGTGTGCAATGGATTTCCGAGTTTATAAGACAGCTTGCATATGATGTATGCAATAACAATAGTATGCATATTAGCAGTTATTCTGAGTAAACTAGTCGTTAAAATAAGATTTTTCTGGAACTAATGAAATCTGTAAAGTACAGGAAGACAAAATTTGGCATTGGTTTTACTGTATACCAAAAAATCTAAAAATTATTTGAAGATCTTTTTATATGAGAAAAAAAAACTGTGAATACGCATGCAGCGAAAGCTTAAGATAATAAGTTCCGTTTGGGATGTATGAATAAAAGGCGATACGCAAGCTATGTAGACTTAAGATAATAAGTTTTTTCATTATTCAACTTTTTTTAACTTTTCACTATTTTTAAAAAATTTTTTTGTATTATATTTTATCCTTTATTATTGTGTGTGAAAGCAAATTAACGATTTTATATTATCTAACTATTTCTGAAATAAATATTTATACATTTTTTAATAATGTATTTTCATTTTTCCTTATATTGCATAGTTTTCAATTTACTACACGTAACAGTGGCGTAGTAAGGGGGTGCAAGGGGCTATCATGCATCGGGTGCTGCTCATAAATAAGCCCAAAACGGGTATATTTTACATATAATATTATATGGTTTTCGAATAAAAGGGCGCTAATAATAAATCGTTCCCGGGCGCGAGTTTAGCTCGTTACGCCATTGCTTCGTAGTGAAAATTTTATACAGAGCAAGCTGCATACTCAGTGTGCAATGCTCTTATTTATGTAATGTTACTTACGAATTAGGTGATTTTTACACTAAGCATTTTTTTATTAAAAATGAACAATACAAAGAAAAAAAATTCGCTTCTGGGGACCGTGTTCGAAAAAAATCGTCGTATCGAATAGGTTAAAAAACCTCTGTTGGAAACATTAATTGTAATAGAAGGATGTCGATGGTTGGCATGAATTATAATGAAGGAATTTTCCATAAGATGTTTTCTGAAAGTTATTTTGTCAATTATAAAGTTCTTTAGAACATGAACAGTTCTAAAAAGTATTTCTTAATAACTGTATGGTATTATCAAAACGCTCACAAATTTTATTTCGCATTTATTTGCATACAAAGAAGAATCTATTAGTTATTTTTCACTAACAAAAAATATATTTTAAATGAATAACAAATAAAAAAAATTAAATTTTTGAAAATTAGTTATCTTCAACATTTCCTTCTCGTCGAAATTTCAAGCTTTAATCATAAAAAAGTCAGATTGCGAATTATTTTATTACGATTTCTTCCATTTAGTAGAATCTATTAGACTTTTACATTTCTGACTACTTTGAATGTATAACAAAATCTGGATATATAACCAATATGTTGGACTGATGTTGGTCCAATTGCAAATACACAGTCGTCAACTTGGATTGCTTCCATGTTGAATAAATTTATAAAGTACAGAGGTATTTATAGTTCCATTACTGTCAAAATGCTGCAATAACTGTTACAGCGCCAGATGCTACAAGAGCATTTTACTAGAATCTTAAACATAACCAAATGAGTTTGAAGCAATGCTTAATAATAAATTGTCTGTTATTAGTATTTCTGTTACGGTCTTATCGAAGTTTTGTTGAAATTAATAAATGAAAATTCAAAATCCCATCAACGTGACCAAAAGCAATCTGTCATTTTTCAACAATAAGAGTTTAACAATGTGGCATCCGTATCATTTGTCCTTTAAAGAACCTAACACCTATCTATCATGTACAAAAAATATGGTAAATGAGTCAGGGTAAAGTTTCAAACTTCATTTTTCACTAGAAAAAACCAATATTTTCTAATATGTTTTCCAACACAGTAGACTCATAATTTAACTATTTTTCAAAGGAATATTGTCTTGAGAGTATATGTCATTGATACCAGACATCACCATAATGATAACATTTTCCAGTAATATTTTGAATTCTATCGTTATTTAAAATTTAAGCCTGATTTAAACTTCGAATATCTATTTCCTTATTCGATTACTTTTAATAAAAAGACGATCTGAGCTTCAAATAAAAAACACCCCTAAATTAATTTTGATCTTTTAAGAAAATTCATTACGAAACTTTTACACTTTTATGCTATGCATTTGATTTTACAAATTTTTTTCGAAATTTTTAAGAACTAAAACTCTGTTTTAGTTTATTGTTGTTTCAACACTCAGACATCTAACTTAATATTATTCAGTCGAGTGCTTAAATGATTTCTGTATAGAGTACTGACGGACAATTATAATAACTACTATATTAAAATCTTCTGTTGCAACACCTTTAGTCATTTTATCAAAACTAATTTGCTCAAGTTGGATTTAAGTTCTTTATTTTTGCGCAAGTTTCACTAAACTTTTTTTAGGAGTGCGGATGCTTTTATTCATTTTAAACCAAAAATTTAAGTGTATATAAAATACAATTAATTGAATAGAGAAATTTGAAATGATAGCGTTATTGAAGGGAAAAATCTGTGTAATAAAGATACACAACCGGAAATACTAAATTACCATTGAATCTTCATGTAGTTATTTTCATTTTATTCTCAATGTGATGAGGTTCTAATATTTTTTACACTCCCTATATCGAATATTTTTCAAAATTGGGTTTGTAAATATAAGCTCAAATATTAACATAATTCATTGCTTAAAAGGCGAAAACTAGAAAAAATTTATTAACTAGTAAAAGTGTATAAAGTACCAGAATCTTATCATCAGTAGACTCTGCTTGCGACTAACATAATACGATTTATCGTATAGCAAATTAGACGCTAGAAAAAACATAGGTGAAGTAAAATTTAACTTGTAGCAAATGATTAACTCTTAATTGATTAAATTTTACTTTCACATATTAAAAAAGCTTTAAATACCGTTTAAAAAAATATTTGTTTTTTTTAAAAAACTTATTAAAATAAGTGGCAGATAAAATATTTAATACTTTTTTTATCACTTATATTTTTTTTTATAATATATTTATTAGTATTTGTAAAAAAATATTATACTTTGTTAATTTTTTATTAAAATTTAATAAATGCTGACTAATAAACTTGTATATTAAAACTTTCAATGTATGCATAATCAATCGCCTAGTACAGAGATCGGCAAAGTGGTCTATATAGACCCCTAGGGGTCTATTTAACAAACTCAGGGGTCGATCTAAGCGAGTGGGTCGAACGGGGGTCGATGAAAATATTATTAATACGCAAATAATATATATCTAGCTGTGTACGTAAAATAACTCAGCTATTTGTACTAGCATTTCCAAATTCTTATATGGTTCAAGCCCGTTTCAGTCATATGAATTCAATTTTTTTCTGAGTGCAAAAAGAAATTAAATGTAGAATTCGAGAAGATTTAAGAATAAAATTCACAAATTTTGAGCCTAATATAACTAACCTTGCAAAAAACACCAAACACACCTATA